>OMKN01079734.1:0-14122 GCA_900302345.1 Melanonus zugmayeri
GGGGGAAGTGTAGTGGAAAATTCTGTATTTATCTGTATTTTGACTGTATTTCATTTCATCTGAATCAACTGTTTCTACTATTTGAAGCCAGGTCGCATATATGGGCCTAGCTTTCAAGCTGTGGGTCATAAATGACCTCCTGTTGTCCGTACTCAAGATAGTGCCTATTCCCAAGGTTTATGGTATGCCTCTGAAGTCTTAATTTAGAGAACCCACCAGGGGGGTCCAGCTGTCTTTTCCTTGATCTGTTATTTCTACCCCCATTTCCTTTCCTTATCACCTGTCTTTGTCTGTTGAGTTATTTTCACTGATGCAACTGTCATTCTGTTTGGAGAGACCCCCTCCTGTGTGAGGGGTGGATAAAAGGGTGTGTGACACAATGATCTGGGCTCACTCTGTTAGAGAGTGAGTCGGTGTATGCATGCACCTAGTAAACTTCATTATTTTCTACAAGTATTGTGTGCAGAAGTCTCATCTGTCCATAGACGCAATATCCTATCTGGAAATTGCCACAACACCCGTCATTGCCAAGTAGTGCCAGATAGTGTACAGAAATGGCTGTCAGCAGGGGAGAGAGTTTGTCAAGTTTGAGGTGTTTTTATTTGTTTAAATAAATGTTTGAACATGTCAAGTAACAAAAGTCTTCAGGTTTATGTTACAAAGCTGATAATTACAACTTTGAGTGAGGGCCATTAAAAAAAGTCTTGGGTCCGGAGTTCAATTTGTGTTCTTTTATTATGGGCTACTATTTTTTACCCCTTTAATATAAACAGCTTGCGTTATTTCAGGCTATTCTGAAGTGTTAACAAATAGGTAAACGCTGGCCTGTTATGAAATAGTCATTCATGCCAGGTTCTTGTTCAGCCTTACTTGACAGTTTTGATGGCGTGGAAGACTTCCAGCATCTTCTCAATGATGAGGGGCCTCAGGCTGTCGAACCTCTGGATAGCCTCTCGTACAAACTCCAGCACGTCTGCTGCTGCGGCCTCGTTGGTGTCACTCAGGAACTCCATCAGCTGCGGGGTGCAACATATATTGGAAGGAGATATACAGGCACGTCCTATTTTTTTGCAGGTGCTGGACAAGGGTACCAGGTAACAACGGGTTTGAAAGAGTACAATCCGCACACTGTACATTACTCCCAAGAGGTTTCTTTTTACGATCAAAACGTTGACATTGTTTTCATGGGTGCAACATATTGAACGTAGAAAACCATGGATTTAGATCCATGACAACAGAACACCACAGTATTTGGCTGTGTTACATTAAGAGAGACAAACAAAATTACGCAAACTCACCACTGGAATTACATTGGCGGCCATGTCTGGGAAGCGCACGCTACAAGAATGGAGAGTGCGGACCAACAGCTGTCTGTATTTATCTGTGTCCTCGTGCTCAGTTACGTTGTTGGTCTTTATCACTTCCTTCTTCAAGACTATCACCAACTGAAAAAAAATTATAAATACAATGCCTTTATTTATTGCATTTTCTGTGTTTATGTTGGAACAGAAAGGTATGGGGGCTAAACTAAACTCACCTCTTCAACATTGCGGGAAGAGACCAGGTCCAAGGCTAGCTGTAAGGTCTTCTTTCTCACTTCCAAGTCTGGGGTGGCAAGAACGCGCAAGATGTCCATTACTAGGTCCTGTGGAGTAAAGCAAGCACATCAATATTTGACATAGCTTCACAACATTTAGCTTAATTATGAATTAATGGCCATCCAGGGCCATCGCAACTCAGCTGAGATTCATCATTTTTATCATGCATTTTTATGTACCATATACAATCGAATAACTGACTATGAAAATAAATCAACCACCCAATCACAGCCTCATTCACCTGGAGCACGCGCTCGTGAGTGGGATGCTCCTTCAGTTCAACAAGACGATCGAGCACAATCAGTTTCACGTTGTTGTCACTCTCCTTGATAATCAAGTCAATGTAGCACTGGGCGGCAGCCTGGAGCCAGAGAAACAAGACTCAATACCACACAGAGATGTGAACCTCAAAGTTATCCTGTTTCTAAAGTAAACATCCTTGTGATCACCGACTCCAGGGAAGAAAAAGTTTATGTGTAGATGGCTTATATCTAATCCAATGCATTCCGGATAGTAGTATACCTTAATGGCTGTGGGGGCACTGGACAGGGTGACAAGTGTGCCTGCAGCCTCATACTTGACGGCCGGACTGGAGGACTGCAGCAGGTTGTAGATGCAACGGATGAACCGGGCACGCTCCGAGGGGTTAGCGTGACACACCTGGTGGAGGGGAAACAAACGGAAAAAAACGATGATGAGGTCAACCCAACACGGCTCTTCTCTGTGTCTTGTTGCGTCTCTACATTAGCTCAGGGGGTGGGACTCACTTTGTAAATCAGCTCCACGATAACCAGCTGGAGAATATCACCAAAGGTGTGAACTTGGTCGATACAGGTGCTGAGGTAATCCAGAGCTCTGTCCTGCAGAACCAATAATACCCAGTGTCCAACATTAGCAAAAGCCAACTACCATGTCTTTATAGGAACAACAGGAAATAAAAGTGCTGTGACTACAGACCTGGTCAGCATGAATTAGCATCATAAATGCATTTCTTTTACAGCTGGCGTCTTTTTCATTGACAAGGAAATCATGGATCAACTCGGGAGCATCTGGTATGAGATTTTCAAAGTTCCTGAACAAAGAGAAAGCATAACCATGTCAATGGTATTATTATTATTTTGTATTATTATTATTATTATGTACATGTTTTTAAGGTGTTCAGAATAAAAACTCAAACACACAGCAAAACTGCATGAAGTAAATGTTGCATGTAAATTATTTAACTTACTATAAATATTGTATACATTTCAGACGCTAGCACCACAAAGGAATACAGTTGATACCATAAATACATTAGAAGGTTACCAAAATAATACAAATATAAAATAATATCGAATATAGTTACTTTAAAAAGGAATCCTGAACAATAAAAGATTTAAGAAAACAGAGTGATCTGTGGCACCTGTAGATAGTGTAGATGGCCAGGACAGCATTGCGGCGCACATAGCTATGCCTGTGCTCCAGGCAGGCACGGATGGCTGGCATGAGGGGCTCCAGCAACTCAGACTCTTTCAGTTTGCAGAGGAAACGCAGGGTGGAGCCACGGATGAACTCGTTGGGATGCTGTAGATCCTGCAGGGGTAATTAGGAGGATGACATTTAATAACGTTCAACAGGTTTGGCACCAGGCATGTGTTTACTTTCAATTGCAGGAACAACAAAATTAATTTTTAATTCATTGAATTAGTTCACCACCTGGACTTGCCAACGAGCACAACCCAAAGGCACTAGCAAGTAAAAGTAATGTGCATGGACAAAAACAAGACCAGTTTGCCACCACATCATTGTGTGAAGACTGTAAATGGTGTCGAAGGATTTCTCTACAGAGAAGTGTAGTAGTGCCATAATAGTAGTAGTAGTTAAAATATTATATTTTAATATATATTTTAATAATTTAATGGAAGTCCATTCAGATAACTGCAGTAGTGCCAATATGATAGATGAATCCCATGAGTCAACCTACCTTTCTGTAGGCATCACAGACAAGAATCATTTCCTGCAGAAGCTTTCCATCTGGCGTTGTCTTGGGGACAATTTCCCAAAAAACCAGCAGAAGCTTCTTGATTGTGTGATCTTGAAGTGGCAGGACGAAGCGAATAATGGTCATCAGCAGTCCTGGCAACTTCTCACCATTCAGTATCATGATGATCACCTTTTTAAGAGCTTCTGTCTTAGACTTGATTTCCCCCTTTTCTGTTGAAAACAATGATATTATCATCAGCGATAAATAATAAGGCATGTATATCATGTAAACTGCATGACATATATATATATTTTTGTTCTTCCAAACTGTTGTGTGTCCATGCACAGGGAGTCAAACCCTCTGGAGTAGTTACCTAGATCAGCTTTGAGGCTGATTTCAGATGGGGGTTCAGAGTCATTGGGGACGTTGATCAGAGTGTAACAAACGTTCTCTGCAGCCGTCATGTCGCCGGTAGGTTTGCGTCACTCTTTGAAGAATCCTACTGAATGTCACCTTCTTCAAATCTGTAACGCCACAGCACCATACGATCATCAGTAGCATCGGATAAGATGTGCCCAAATAAAAATCAAACAGAATCTGAGATTTAAATGTATATACACAACAAAGTAAACTGACCATATTATAACACATGGGTTATAATATGGGTTGTGGGTAGACATTTAAAAGACAGTCTCGAGTATTGCTCAGCATCGAGACACACACGTCCAACATTGTGTCCAAACAACACACAGCGCACAGGTACGCTGTGTACCCGAACGACTTGACAACTTTCAACGAAGAAAGCAAACGCAAAGCACTATACGGCGACACCACCGCATGCATGCATAGAGTTAACTACTGGCTTCACATTTAAACATTAAAAAAAAAAGTTCAAGTTCAAACATCAATGAGTGCTGCTTCGGTGGGGCGACACGTAGCAAACCCGAGGCGTCTGATGACATGACGCTAAGCTAGCTAGCCAGGGATAGCGTAAACGTTGACGTGCTGTTAATAATGCAGCGCAGGGCAACGTTATCCCTGATCAAAAATAAAAAACATTAGCCACCTAAATAGAAGGATTTACCTGTGTTCGTTTCGTATCTCCGCAAATACTATTGGCTGCTGCGCTATTTCACCTACATCTGTGAAATACTATGGATGTGGGATTCACTGTCTGATACTCGGGTACTTCCTTGTGACGTGGAGGATTATTCCCTCAGCCACGTCCTGCTACGGCGCGCACAGACGGACACAACTAGGAACGCGCAAGGGAGATAAAAACGTACTATTATTACATACACAACAAATGCGGAAAAAGTGCAAAGGCTACTATCTGTTATTAATTGGCAGATACTTTTGCATAGTTATTCCTCTTGATATTTAGTGATGTAGAGTCAATCTACTTGTAATGCCACCCTCACAAGCTAATAATACACACATATCACTAGAAGGTAAAAACCTCTACCCGTTTTGACAGAACAGTTGCAGGATTCATAATACAAATGACACATTTAGATGTCACCTCCATCTGAAAAAATGCAAAGTATTATAAAACAATTCAATATGCTCTTTTATTACTACAGCAATACCATTAGAAACTGATTAGAAAGTTAAATGGCTGTAATCCTGCCCACACGTCACAGGATACTTGGAGCGAACCACAGACTGCTTTTGGTAGCCCCCCAACTGACCAGGGAGAGTGTGGTTTCCCTTACTATACTACTTGATGGGAATGGCACCCGAACCTGGTTACAGCTCTGGGCAAGCACTGGGCCGATGTGTGATACCGGTTGTATTGGGGTTCTTGCGGTCCAGGCTTGAGTCTGGTCGGTCAGCCTCTACCATTAAGGTGTATCTGGCTGCCATCGCCGCTAGTCACATCAAGGTGGTGACTAATAATGGCATTGGGTCACACAGCCATAGTCGCTTCCTGAAGGGAGTTCAGCGATCGCAGCCACCACGGTTGAGAACCGTACCATCCTGGGACCCAACACTGGTGCTGGGGATTTTTTTTGTCCCAGCCATTTGAAACCATTTGAAATGGCTGTCTTTTAAAACTGCCTTTCTTCTAGCTATTGCATTGGCTAAACATGTGAGTGAGCTCCATGCCTTGTCCATCAATCCCAAGTGCTTGTGCTGGAATCCTGAGGGCACAGAGGTAATGCTTTGGCCTAACCCATCATTCCTACTCAAGAGGCTGTCTCAGGGTTATGTGAACCAGCCTTTTAGCTTGGCAGCATTTGAGCCTCCTTCACAAGAGAGCAAGCAGGAGAGAGCCCTAGACTGATTGTGTCCTGTCTGGGCATTGAGGTCCTATGTTGAGGAGACTGCTGTGTTTCAGCAGTCTGATGCATTGTTTGCTATGCAGGGGGTAAGTATAGCTTTTTGTGACCATGTTGATATGTCATCCAGGTGCATATGCACCACCTCTGGTGGTCAGAAATAATTAAATAGAACTTGAGTTAGGAATGTAACTACGTTTCTATGAATTATAGTTGACCGTCACTCGGAATCTTGGCAAGATTACCAGGAAACGATTACTGGGTGTACGTGCCTTTTAGACTAGGGCCATGTGGCATACGTCACAGGTGACTTTGTTGGTATAAGGTACTCGACCTGTGCATGCACAATGGATATCCAGGTGCTAATGCACCAGAATTCATAGAACCATAGTTACATTCATAACGCTTGTTATAAAGATTCTTTTAGGGTCTACATGTTAATCCGGTTTGGTTGTCTAAATATTGAGGGTTTCATTCTAGACTTGGCCTCATGTGGACTGCAATCCAAATTGTTATCATTTTCACAAATACCCAAGGTTTCACACATCTAAAACATGGTGAAATCGTTAGGGTCTGCATGGTCATCTAATCCAAGTTGGGTCTAAGTAGACCTCATACATGGGAATCCTTTCTCTTGTCTATTTGTGAAAAAGCTAATACTTTTTTGTAAATGTTTTCCTGGCTTGAAGAATGATATAAAATAAAAGTGTAGAAGATTTTGTACAATGCATAGCCTCAATGAGTAAAACGTATAGTTTGTGAATATGTATAGTATAGGTTTGCGATCAAACCCTTGAAACCAGGGTAACCATTTGATAAAGACAATATGGTATTGACAAAATGTGGCTCACATATTTTTTATTAAGAAAAGTCTACAGTTTGATAATTTACATTTGCTATACCAAGTCTTCACTCTGGTCACGGGTGTTTTCCAGCATCACTGTAATCTGGCAACACTCTGCACGCTGGTGGTGCCACAACTTGAATCAGTCCATTTAAGTTTTCCTTGTGATGGAAGTGGTAACATCACTTTTCCAGTGGAGCATAATTGAGCAACTTCTCAATAAGATCCACGTGAGCGAGGAGCATCCTCCGACAACAGTACCTCTTCAATCCCAGAGCATCAAGAGCATCACTTGAAAGAAAGGGAGAATAAAATAGGTTACATATTTCACATTAAAATGCGCTAAAAAAAATAATCAACTGATGAACATGATTACAAAAAAAAGTAGCTCACCCTTCGGTATACTCGGCTTGAAGAAGGCCAAGGTATGCCTCCCACTTGTTGCCCACAATCTTTCCACACGTGAAGCACCGGACTGGGATGATCATGGTTCACGCCTGGGATGCAACACATGCACACGGTCACATGTCGAAGTACACTTATGACGCATTACCATACATCACCATATGTAGTCGTTAGCTACAGTTATAGCTATGGGGGGAAAGTGGACCAGAATAAAACGATGTATGGAGAAAGATTCCCTGCATAGATTGACGCGTTTGATTCCTGAGAAACTTTCTAGTTCAGGTATTTCTCAATGGAGTAAATAGCTACGGTGGAGGAGTGACATGGCGCAGGTTTAAGGCTTTTTGGCGCGTATAAAGTGAAATAAAACTCGTGTGCAAGCAGGTGCGAGGATGTATAGAGCCTACCTAACCACTAAATTGTTGTTTAATAGACCGATAAAGTACATTATATTCGTATGTTGTGCCTTGATAGCAAGCTAGTAGTAAAACAGGGACGTTTGTATAAGGTAAACAAGTGCAATTCAGCTAACCGGTTATGTTATATCTTACTTGAAATCTGACCCTTTAATATTTAAATATGATATTTAAAAATGTATGTGTGTCGATGCTTCTTACCTATCTTTCGAAAACAGATGTTATTGAATGTTATTATCATAAGCTTCCACGCTTGTTCCGTTAATGACTAGCTAGTTAGTAGCGTGTCCATGCGCCTGCGCAGAGCGGAAGGCTTCTTCTTCTTCTGTGTTTAACGGCGGTTAGAAACAGCACTCAGGTGCACTACCGCCTCCAACTGAACTGAGCGTGAACAGGTTTTTTTGTCATGTTTATTTTGTTTGCTTCTTTTATATTTACATCATGTTTGGAATGTCACTTTTTGAAAGCCTTAATATGTGTATATTTTGAATGTGCCCACTGCCTAATTAAAACAAACCAACAACAACTTGCCACTGTTATGGGGGACAGTAGTCTGTAATAGGTATTGGCTTCCCCTTCTGCATTGGAGGGCAAGGAACAGACTCATTTCTACTGTTTATCAGTTAGACTGATTATAGCAATAGAGGTTCAGCAACATACTCCATTTGGTCAATTCAATTTTGTCTTTGTCTACTGATCTCAACCTTTAAAAAAAACAAAAAAACAAAAAAACCTTCTTTAATTTTCTCTTCTCTTTTATTGCCGAAAATGCATTATGACATGTTCTACTGATTCTTCAACTTTAATAGTGCTTACTTGTTTTCTTATGACCTTAGTATAGGACAGCTCCCTCAACCACAATTCACATGCCAACGCCAAAATCCTCCTGCTAACAGCAGAGTGATCCCACATTTCTATCACATGCCCAACTTGGGATGTTCAGAGATCACATGTGCAGCTACATCAAATTGTTTTGATCTTTTGACCCATTTGTATCAATGTGTAAGAAGGGTGAATTACATTCTTTGCAATGGTTGAATAAAGCTTAATGTTATATTATATATATTATTATATATATAATTGATATAATTCTAAACACATCATCCCTAATATTGTAATAATATGTCATGAAACAGCTGTTTGGTGTAGTCGATTGCCTTTAATATAATAGTCATTACAGGGGGACTTCTGTACATGAAAGAGCTTTGACGGCAGAGGAAAGACAATGTATGAAGAAAATATGTAGCAGGGATTTATAAAAGAATATATAATCATCATCATTAATATCATCAGGACCACCACCACCACCATCGTTAATGCTATTTGAACTGCTACAGCAATTGTGTGCTAAAATGAGATTCCTATCTGAATTATTGCATTTATACGCTCTTGAAATAATGAAAATAAAGAGACTTTAAAATTCTGTATACTATATTATACAATGTAAGGTGACGCGTCTCCTTACACATCTGTATGCTATGCTAGGGCTGTCAAATACTGTTACTGTTCATATGATAAACTTTCCCTAACAACTATTTTATATACCACTTAGTGTGTGTTATAACATCTTTCTGCGTACCTAGTGTGTGTGTGTGTGTGTATTGACATGTATAACTGCAATTCATCTGTACCTCATTTTCATCAACATAATACATGATGAGGTTTTAAGGACAACTACTTGGCTTAGTCCAGATGAAGTAGCCACTATGTGTGCATGGATACAGTTCTAGACGAAAAACTATTTTTGACTAAAGGTTTAGTTTTTAACAATTACCTTTAAAACTATTTTCCCAGAGATTAGAGCAATACATCTAATCTAAGAGGCTACTGACTGGTCAAGCAACTATAAATAAAAATAATGTATGTACACAGTTTTTACCAGGCATGAATATATGACCATTAACACCCATCCACTTCTTTTCCCCAAACAAGTCTGTTGCTTTTAACTGGAATTGTGATTATCCCTTTGAAATGGCCCTCTTTGACTAACTGTGAAGAGCAAGTTAAAAAATATGATCAAGAGTACCATAGATTATTTCTGATGCAAGAATGTACAAATATCGCATGCCTCTGTCAGTGCCCCAATGTGCACACTAGATGAGAAAGAAAAAAGATAGAGCTTTTCAACAGGGTGAGAGCATTTAGGTATGTTGGCTCGGTTCTACAGCATGAGTGCTTCCATGAGAAGGTTATTACAGATCAGACGCAATCAAAGAGATTAAGCAAATTCATGCATATGTTTTGTATATTTATGTCCCATAAAGGGCATCGTTTTTATAATCCAATTTTCACGGCAAGCTTATTTAGTGAGAAAGCAACACAAAATTCACAGTAGCTCCCCACCTATATCTCTACAATGACATTGTTGCCAAACGCTCAAGTAACCGACTAAATCCCTTTACCCAATAAATAGCTGTAGAGAATATAGGGTTTAGTTTCTCCTTGCTAGTAGCAGGACCCCCAGCAAGATGGCACCCACTGCAACCACGGCACCACCAATCAGAAAAGGTTTCAGGTGTTCAAGACAGTCTGTGCTGGAAGTCGCAGCCTCTTCTGCCTCCGTTGTAGCTTCCGCGTCCGCCTCCGCCTTTTCATCTTTTGAAGGAAGGTTTTCCGTCTCTGGCACCACCGGGGCAGGGTCAGGCTTGCGGGGGGCAGCTGGCTCCTTCTTCTCCAGCTTAACCGCCGTCCCCTTGGGCGTTGGTGCCCCGCTCTTGGCCTTGGCCTCCATACAGGAACAGAGGTGTGGTCTGGGCAGGAGAGATCTTGCTACGGTAGGCTTTGTGCTGCTGCTACTGCTGCTTCACTGAAGAGAAACAGAACACAGAGTTGAGAAGATTACATGAACTGAAGCTCTGCTTGGCTTTAAAAGTATATATATTCATCATGGTGACAATGCGGGCAAGTGTCACTAGGTCCTTAAATCTGACCTTGGGAAAATATGTGACATTATTGGGAATATTCTGAATTTAAGATGGTCAGATTTGTTTTAAGCAGTGGTGAAATAGATATTCAGTGCTTTACCCCTTTCCAAGACAGCTTGCTTCATTTCTCCGGGGGAGAATGTGCATGTAATTGAATGGGAGAAGGAACTACAGTAGTGTAGACTGTAGCCGCAGAAGAGCTACGTCATGGCCAGATTTGATCCCTATTTATCCCTCTTTTATAATATTCATTCATATTATCAAACCACAACCACAACTATTTTCTCTCTTGTACACAGGAGAGACCCAAGAACACAGTATAAAATAGTATGAGTCATGTGTTCTATAAATGGAAAACAAGATGGAGGAGTAGTAAGGACCATGACTGTCATAGGTAATATCTCAGATGTCATAAAAAATGAACAAATATCACACGTCTTAATAAAAAAACAATCCAAACAACATAGCAAGTTAAATAACAAGTTAAATGGAAATGTAGGTTACACAAGTGTAAAATACCTCATATCCAAATCTGTAATCATTCGAGTAAAAGAGAACATGGGCATGACAAATGGCTTGAATTTTAAGGTTTTGCTCAAATATATAAAAAGAAGCTTACAATTGTATCCTCGTTTACTGAGAATGTCCTCAAGACCAGGCAAAGAAGAGAAGGCAGAGATGGAGGACACAGTGGAAACAGTGAGGGAGGAGAGAGGAGGAAAGAATGGGACGTACCATCAGAAGTTCACCCATAGGGGTGTTCCTTACTTAAAGGCGCCATTGATAACGTTGATAACATTCAGCCACTAGATGTCACACTCCCCCTCCCCCCTTCCAGTCCATTCCAGCGGTTGCCAGTTCGTTGCACATCCTGCATATTTCATGGTCGAGTGGCGTGAGACTCAGACAGGCTCACTCATGTCAAGTGATGAATCTTTCGTGGTAGAGCAAAAGAGCAAACGCTGAACCAATGTTCACCCTGGTCTTGCCCCTACTTTTGTCGCTGAGCACGTGGGATCGGTACCGGAGTGAAGCCGGGCGGTTACCGTCAAACTCAGCCATTTTCCCGTTTTTTTCCCACAGTAACTGGCAACTACTAAGATTCCTGATCGAGATACCACGTGATATCAACGTTGTTATACTGTCGTCTTGTTAGAAAGTCAGACATCTTACACAGAGATAAACAAAACATACATATAGGACCCGTCAACATTTTTTAAATGATTCATTCACAATTATAATATTTTCTTTAGGAAAAGCGATACCTTTGTTCCGCACCTTTCAAAAAGCTTTTTTAAATTATTATTCGTCTAAAGTTACATTAAAATGTTCAATCAATAAAACCTTTAATGCATTAAAGCAATCTGCAATTTTATCAGTCGCTTGGCAGAGAGGATTTTGTGATGTTTGATGGTGTTGAATGTGTAAGGGCTTCTCATGTGCAAATACCCACACAACTACAAGCTATGGTGAAAATATACGTCTCCCCCCGCTTTTTTGGAGCACGTCCTCTCGCCCATCCAGCAGCGCAGCGTGATTTCTTGATATTCTCAAACCGCCACTGGCGCACTTTCTCCGCAGGATCCCGACCGACTCCACCGGCGCGCGCCCCTACGCGCAGCGGCAGCCTACGCAAAGAACGCAGCTTCGGACACCGTCTATGCACAAGGAATGGGTGTGAGGTCAAAGATGACGTCAATCCCTTACGTAAAACGCGCAGAAACCAAACGGCGCGTCACGAAGAGAAGCGCAATTGGAAGAGGGAATCGCAACGACGTGCCTTTTCCGGCAGGAATATTCTTCTGGGGGGTGGTGCCCATTTTTCGGGACCTGCTGCCGCTGCTGCTGTTTGGCCGCCGCCAGGCTATGAGTGGTCGGCTAACGTGATGGTGAACAGAGGGCTCTCCGGCGGATCCAACGGGGCTCCCAGTGCGCGGTCCCACCGGGGTGTGTTTTATACACGGATTGTGATACACTCCGACCTGGACAAAGGGAAAAGCCGCTCAGTGAATGGACCGCCACGACCGACGACGTGGTGCAACAAACGACCCGGTCTGTGAAGAAACCAACCCCGCGTTGACATCGTAAATATCTCCATGGTACCAGGACTACCTGTGGAACCCTCCATGTCTACATGTCCGTCGGTGTATATTCAGATCCTGGGCTGCTGACGCCTTCGTAGTAAAGGCTTTCATCGGAAGGACGTTGACATTCCGATCATAAACCCGGCGGTGTCTCGGATCGAGCAGGTTTCCTCTTGAGGGATATGGGACAGCGAACGGAACCGGTCTTTTGGGTTTTGACAAGGCATCTTCAGAACACAGGTGAGTGGACGGTAGACCAGGTGGTGATTATTTGCTCCTGATTGTGGTGGAAAATGTTGACTTAAGCCACTCGCTATATAGGCCTACAAAATCACTATACCCAAGCATCTAATCCAAAAAAAAGATGTCATACTTCATATATTCTTGGTAGTGGCTTTTACTTTTGTTGGTATTAGTTTGCTATTGCGCAATTCAAGTCTATTTCCCCTATACTCAGTGATGGGGTGGTGGTCCTGGTTTGATAGGACTGGTCCAGCACCAGTTAACGTCACACCCATGCATGCATACCCTCAGTGTCACGAAATAGAAATGTGTTTTTCTTGTGTGTTGTTATAGGCCTCTCTGCTCTTCTACCTGGACATAAGCAGTGCTTCATTGTAGAGGTGTTGGCTTGGACCACAGCATGCAGCATGTGTTGTAAAACCATGTGCTGTCATCTATGTAAAGCTTGTCTGATCTCAAATACAAATGGCCCTCTGTTGGGCCTTTTGTAGTCCCTAGTAATTATGAGATGGCAGCATCTGGACACTGAACTACAGCCTAAAAGGAACAGCATTGAGGGAACAGACTAACATGTAACCTCCACACAGCATTGGCCCCTGCTTGAAGAAACTGGCACCTATTTGTTGAGTTTAAATTTGCTTCGCAGTGGCACTGGAGGTCATCCTCATCTATTGACTTGTGCTTCCAGTAGTCCAGTAGTTTACAATGAGATTGAACGTGAAGATATCTGAAAGTCAAGATAAGAGTGAATGACTAAGTTGATCATGAAATATACAGGATTATTTGTAGTATCTGTAATGTACTATTGAAGTAGGCCTACATTTTGAACAAGTTATGAAAAGCAGGGTTTGATTATAAGAATACTGTGCACTGTACCTCTTCAACAGACTGTTAACCATATAATAATAAATCTGTTATACATTCAGTGAAGTCAGTGAAAAATCTTGTACCACATTATATTTCTGCTCGTTCAGATGTCAAGCGGAAAAAGATGGCAATTGGAAATGGGAATCTTGATTTCAGTTGATCTATTATTAGGCTAAAATAGGGCTGGGCGATATGGCCAAGAATGTTATCACAATAATTATATCAGTCGATATCGATAATGATCACTATATATATATATATATATATATATACATATATATATATATATATATATATATATATATATTCCACATTTGTGATCAGAATTGTATGTTTTCTATTTTAGTAAAACATACTAATTGAGAAAAATCTGAGCCAAAATCTCTTGGGCTTATGAGTGTGTGTGTGTTCTTAGGGAGTGTGTGTGTTCTTGGAGAATGTGTGTGTGTGTGTGTGTGTGTGTGTGTATATATTGGCGTGTTGTGCTTGTGTGCGT
>OMKN01079737.1:10639-31298 GCA_900302345.1 Melanonus zugmayeri
CGCTGAATATTGTGTCTTTGTAAATGACAATTTGGTTACTTCCAATAAAAGTAGGTATGCATAAAATATAAACAACAATATTGTAACAGCAATGTATCCATGGCTAAGAAATAGTTTATGTGATCCTGACCCCACATAAAAATATGAAATTTGCTTCTTTAACCCTCGGTATCAAAGGCACTCAGCCTGGGTTGCAATGAGACACCACAGAGAACTGCCAGTTCTGCCTTGTCAAAAAGGCTATAACTCTTTGAGTTCATGTAAATAATCTGACTAATGTCCCCGTTGGATTATCCATTCTGTGCAGAGCTTTTTAGATTTATTACAGGAAAGGTTGGCGGAATAGGAAGAGCTAGATATGCAGCTGGATTTCTTTTTTCAGTGCTTTTACATCAATTGAAGAGTTTTAACAGCTCAGATTGACACAGGCTGTTTCATCGCTATTGAACTTATGACCCATTAAATATTTTTATTAAGCTTCAGGTTTCAGCCTTCGGAAACAAGCAGTTTTTCTTGTTTTTTTGACGTGCTTTACAGTATTTTCCCATTGACAGCTTTCCATTTCAGATGCAATCATAGTTGGAAAATACTCACATTCCTGCATTAGACTACACAATTATTGAACACATTCTTTCAAGACTGTGCTGTAGTATTTGATGGACATTTGCTGCCATTCCGGATTATCTTCAGGTCCAGCAAAATAAGGTCAACCTATCTGTAAGAAGTGTCATTGCGTAGCCTAGGCTATATGAAAGGTTAGACCTGGCTTGACAGGCTTATGTCCGTAAGGATTAGTTTGAATCACCAGAAAGCAGAAGACCCTAATTAGTTTACTAGGAGCCGACTGATATTGGCAGAAAATATCGACATCAAATATATTTGTTCTACTGAAAAAAAATGCCTCCAGTATATAACTTTGTAAGTCTTTACTTACATTGATTACTGTCCCAGTAATTAATTCAGTATTGTTCGGGTTCTAGTCAAGAATTGATCTTTTGGAATGGCCATTGAACACTATATCCTCCATTGACTCTTTCTTAACACACTGTTGGTGTATAGCAGCGCTGTGGAGTGTGTTCAATGTAAAAATAGCAGGGCTACAAACAAACCAGCTCAGCCTAATGTATACACACTCAAAGGTGTAACCATCAACCTTACTTTGGCAGCTTGTTGGACCTAGTTGGTTTGCGATCCGCCAATCAACAAGAAGAGTATACTTGCGCCTGAAAACAGTGAAAGAGAGAGAAAGAGATTGTCAAAAGGCTATTGTCGTTGTTATGTGTTGAACGGGCGGGGCAACGGTCGAATAGTTATGACGTCGCATTGGAAACCGCAGTCCACTTCCGTGGTTTGGAACGGTTCTGTTCACATTTGTTCCGTCCCTGGGCACAGTTGAAGCGTTCGCAGTTCCGTGTCCGGGGACGGAACGCAACGTTCACACTAATCAAACAAACTGTCCTTGGGGTCAGAGTGGGGACAACACAGAAACACGTAATACTAAAATCGTTTGGAAATAAAATCCTTTTGTCTTAGGTTTGCGTTTGTGTGTTTACATTATTGCTCAGTTGATCAGTTGATCGAACTTCAAATATAAAAACTACATAATCTTATACACACTTTACTCTGCTTTCATGCCATTATTTGCCACACTGCCTTTCTTAGCGCACAGCGGACTGGAGTAGATCCTGAAATTAGTACCCGATTATCTCGATTACTGAATCGAGAATCGATTCTGAATCAGGAATCGTTTTGAATCGAGAATCGATTTTGAATCAAATCGTGACCCCAAGAATCGAAATCAAATCGAATTGTGAGATACCAAAAGATTCACACCCCTACTTAATACATATTTTTCAGCAGGCTCCATGGCAGGGGTGCCCACTACGGGGTGCCCAAACAGTGGGCACCCCTGCTCCATGGCATAGGCATTAGGCTCTGGTGCTGCTCAGTTTTGAAATGCTGAATCACACGTGTAACCAAGGCGAGCATCTGTTTTGGATTTGCTCTTCCCTTTTCTCCATCTTCATTCTCTCACTCTTTCTCTCTCTCTCTCTCTGACTGAGCTCTACCTCAAACACTTCTCCCCACTCTCCCCCTTTTCTCTCCACACAGCTTTCCCTTGACGAGCGGGGGTGGACTTCCTGGGCATGGCTTGGCCAGGACAGGGCCACGGGGATGTGTCAGGAAATGCGTCAGCTTGTTGAAATATTGAAAGGGTGTTTGGAGTGAAGGGCACGAGCCCAGGGAGATGGGAGGCAGCCTGTGATGAGGTTGCTGACGTCCCCAGATTTCCCATCTATTACGTTTTAAGCCTGCTTCATCAGTGTTGGGCTGAGCCACATCTGAATCATACTGTTGATTCATAAGTTGAGCAGGCGGAATAAATGATATAGCAGTTCAATATTAGACTATACTTTATTGCCTTTTATTAAATCTTATAGAATAAAGTAGATACTTTATTAAATACATTACCATGTCCGCTGATTAAATCTAGCGGGTGTCATTGATAAAGGTTGTTACAGGTCCTAGTAATGAATCTCAGTGGCTTTCCTCTCTCCATCACCTTGCTGCGCCCCCAGTTTTGCTCAGGATCTGTGGTGGTTGACACAGTGGATTTATCAACATCCTGGTTAAGGGACTGACGGGATGGGGTCAAGGGGCGCAGCAGTGAGCCAGAGAGTGACGTAGGGGACAGGTTGCTGACTGTAGCACAGCGGAAACATCTGGGGGAAGAACGTAAGGAAATGGCAGGACCCAACCCCTCTCCAGCTGCCCCCGCTAATCCACAGGCTAAACAGCCCCTGAAGTTGAGACATTTCATTAAATGATGTATGTGGGTGACAGGAACGGGCACGCACACACCATAGACTTGATTAAACCAAGTCCACTGTTTAAACTGCACCTTCACAAGTGAATGTATTCCAGTACAGTTGTGGTTAATTTTTACCATTGGTCTGCTTCTGGATCACAATACTTGTGAAAATGAACACTTTCATTTTTCAAGCAACCCTTGTGATCGAACTTCTGCCAACACAATCCATATGGTCATTGTCTTTAGTTGTTTAGCGTGGTCTCTTGTCCATGCAAGCTCCATCTCCCCAGTTTTCAGACAGGAAAGAGCTGAATGCTTCACACGTCTGGTATGTCTTTCTAGTGCAAGCCAAGCTGCATGTTTAGCCCACAAAAATGCCGGGAAAACTCCCAGCTCAGCCCCACCACTGTTGAACATTGTGGCTGTGTAGAAAGGAGGGACTTTCACTGGAGGAATTCAGATGTTTCACCCAAATGTCAGTGTTGCAATGGAGGACTGGCTTCCGGGGTCCATAAGGTCTTCTCCTTACCCGGTCATTGATTCAGCCGGATGTGATCCCCAAGAAGAAGAAAAAAAAGCTTGGAGTGGCACCGAGTCTGTGGAGCTTCATTGTATTTCTCCAGACAAGAAAACATTGTCATGTTGGCTAATTCCCACGGCTCAGGGCTCTATGCTGTTTCACGTGTAAGGTCCAGAAGCTCTTCTCTGTCACCCCCAAATATTCATTGACATGCTTGCGTGTCGGAGTCATGTTGGACCACCCTGTGTTAATATAAACCCGCTCCTCCAGCCAAGACATTTTATATCCTGCTCTTGTTCTTTTCTGTCAGTCTTTCATCTACTCCCATCTCCAAACTCCCTAACCCCTGTCCCTGATCAACGTCTTACCCTCCCACTTACAATTGCACCCCTAGCATCTCATATGTGGCCAAGATTGCTTAGATTTATTATTGCAGTTGTGTTGCAGTTAGATTTGTTGCATTTTTTGTTCTTAGATTAATCAATAATTAAGTCTATACAGTCATAAATAACATGACAAATTACCAAGTTTTAAATGTACAAGAAATATATAATAAGATTATAATAAGAAACATTTGGATTCATCATCAGCAGAGGCTTGCTATCAAAATGGGACTGATTGGCCGATAGAAGGGTTGCTGTGCTGAACAGTTAATCCTTGTTACACTTCCTCTTCTTGCCAGCCTTGTTTTGCCAAGCTCCATCTTCCATCTGAAGTGCCATTTCCCACTGGGGTTAATTGCTTAATTGCATCGCTCCCAGAATCACTAATAGACTAGACTCGGGCAATACATTATGCATGAGGCTGATTCCCAGCTGGTCTGTCAAAAAGCAATGTTGCAGCCAATATCTGGGCCTCTCCAAACGAACCAGCAGATAATACTAATACACAAAAATTGTGTCTTTGGTGTTAAAGTGTAAGTGAACCTCCTTTTTCACCTATCCATGGTTACGGCTAGTGGTGTAGTTGAGTATGCATGTTATAATGAGTGATGTTTGTATATGTGCGCCACACATCATGGCGTTATACTATTTGTCCCTCTCGGATGCAACCAACTAGTGTACCCTAAAAGTCGACTATAGTGGAATCGTTGTTCAGAGCCCTGACTCAACTCGAATTCTCTCACGCCTTGTACACACCGAATGCGTCATTGTGTTGTGTTGCGCCGGAAGTTCCATTCATTTCCAATGTAATGCTGCATTTGCCCAGAAACACTGCATGCCGAAGCGGTTGCGTTGCATTTCAGGTGATGCATGCGTTGGATTTATCAAACTCTTGCATCAAATCCACTGCATAGATCTGAACGGAAGTATCAAAATATCCAGTTTTTATTGAATAATATGAGATTATGAGCGCTGAATTTAATGGCCAGCGCTCATAATGTATCTAATAAGTATATCTCATACATGATTGTGTATTTTATATTAAAAAATATATATGATGTCCAATCATAGCGATCTAAAATTAGTGACAGCCTATTCTGTTGTCTCGCGCCAATGTTTGAATTTTGGAGGGAATTCATACTAATATAAATAGACAAGATAGAGCTGGTTATCACATCTTTCAACTATGAGACCAACGCTGAAAAGGGTGCTCTTGATTGTGCTGCTGGACGTAGACCAGCCATCACGAAAGCGCCGGTCCGTGTGGGTCCAGCCTGGTCTGACTGCCCGTCAATAGGCTGGAGAGTTCCATCACCTCATCCAGGAGCTTCGGCTGTCACCTGCTTCCACGTCGCATTCTTAACATTTAAATTGCGATAGACATCACTGGTACTATTGAAAATACAGCGTCAGTCGAATAATCACAGGTTTTTTTTAATGTGCATTATAATAACTGAATAAAACATGATATAGAGGCTTAACATATAGGACAGTAATCATGGAAAAGATTAAATAATTATTACAAGAGAACTAATTCTTCACAAGGAGATTTATTTTATGTTAGATTATGTTAGATCGACCAACATACACATAAACACATAAAACATACACATAAACACATTTAAAAAAAAAACCTTGATGAGCAAGTGCAACGGCAAAACAATCTCAAACATTATTGTAAAAAGATCTGGACGAGCTGTTAACTTAACGTAGTCCTTTTTTGAATGCAGTTGATTGGCGTGATTGTATGCAACACAAGGATGTAAATCACACAACTTTATGTCAAGAACTGTTGATTGATCCATTGCGTATTGATCTCGTCAAACCAAGTTAAAGTCATAAAGATATTGGATATTCACGCTCCGTAAAGCGATCTTAAGTGGAAAACTAATGTGACAGTCCGCAGTGGGTCTAGTGGTTTTAGATTAAAACTGAAAAGCAGAGGCAATATGTTAAAGCGGGGAAAAAAGAGAGGTGATCCCCGGTCAGGTTCCAACAGTTGACACTGCTAGACTTTAGGCTTTAGAGAATATTTGTTTAATATCTATCCGTTATTTAGGGATATTTTCCAGTAGTATTCTCCAGTTGTATGTGAATTCTGTAAAAAAAACAGGAAACGGCTTGCTTCCTTATGATGATGATGATGATGATGATGATTTTAAAGTGTCTGTTGGGTTTTTCAGCATGAATTCAGTTATCTCACAACTCAAGGCCACATTATGCTGGCTGGCACCGTTCCGTTGATTACTCGGCTGCATTCCATTTGAACCTCCAGTTTAAAAAAAATACACTGACAGTAGAAGGGGTCAGGAAGAGGAGCAACACATGGCTGCCGGAGAACATCAACTGTAAACTGAATTTTAAGGTCCACCGAATCTCATATCTCCTTGTTAACCGCTTTGCTCGCCCACTGCTCATCTATCTTCCTTGTTGCCTTTCTGTTGGACCTATATATGGACTAGCATTCATTCCGGTTGGAAATGATGTTGCTTTTATCTTCTGCTCAGCTATTTACAACAGTGTGGATGCCAAAGTTACCCTGCATCAGCCACATCGCTTTAGTTGACTGCAACACTGTCTGCA
The DNA here is from genome assembly GCA_900302345.1 of Melanonus zugmayeri. Taxonomy (NCBI): domain Eukaryota; kingdom Metazoa; phylum Chordata; class Actinopteri; order Gadiformes; family Melanonidae; genus Melanonus; species Melanonus zugmayeri. The sequence goes on from OMKN01079737.1 coordinate 16,938, forward strand.
AAGTAGTAGTAGCATTGCACTTGTTTTGTACATGTCCCTAATATGTTGATCTATTTGCTGACAGATTAGATTACCTTGTCATTTTGTTCTTTGAACTCATCTCACTGTAGTAGAATCTGTCAGGGAGATAATAGCCACTGCCCCCCAATACTGATGTCTGTCTATCATGCTGCCTGCCATTGCCTGACCCCCAGAAATACACAGTAAAGGTACTACAAGTCAATACTGACAATTTCCCCAATCTACCCCCACCCACCAAATCATCACACCCACCCTACATAATGCCTCTCCTACTACCCCCTGCTCTTGTCCTGTCCAGGGTCTATAGCCGGAGGCTTAACAGAGACACACAGCTCCAGCCACACGGCTACAAATCCCAGGCAGATTCCAGGATAAGCCTTGGCCCTTGGCCCCACCACTCCCACTGTTTAGTCCTCTGGCCCTGAGTGACAGCTAGCCTCTAACAACCACATCCCCTCAGGGAGGCCCACAATAATGGACCTGCTATCACATTATCCAAACAGTCTGAGGTGCTTTGTTAAGATGCCCACATAAAAGTAAGCATTCAACAAGCAGTCTTGTTTTCCCAACCACAGTAAACAAGATAAGAAGTTGTACTATGTGTTTTGTGGTACGTCTCACTATATTTCTTACGTATAGTTTTTTTTTGTTCTGAATGAGAGCCAGTGCTTTTCTGAAGACATCTGTTTCAAAGCTGTCCTTCACTTAATGCTGTATACTAGTATACTTAATAATATGCTCACTTTTAACCAGTAGTAGGAGAGTGGGAGTTCAGTCATTTGTTTTTACAGTGTGGAACTTAGTTTTAAGTTGTGCAATGACAACAATGTTGAAATATACATTGGTGTTTGTAGATGGATTCTGTATTGAGATCCATTGTTTACTTTGGATACCATAAGGATACCATTGTTCAGGTTTGTTACTCTTCCTGTCTTTGTTTGAATGTAAGCTAAAATGAGATAAACTGAAGATAAAGTTGTGGTCCAGAAAAGATAGATTAGATTTGTCTGTTTCAACACCTGAACATGGTGTTCATTTGCTTGAATCTAGAACACAATGAAGTTGCATTTCATGGTTTTAATGTGCAATGCAAATGGAAACCTTCTTTTCCTGGCATGATCTGGTCTGCACTGATTTAAATCCAGCGTATGAACGGGAAAATCTCTATCTTTTGTATCTATCTTTGCTGTTTTAGAGCAAGTCTCAGTCTCTCTGTCTCTCTCTCACACACACACACTCTCTCATTCTTTGTCTTCCCCTCTCTCCTGACACGTTGTTCACTGGCTGCAGAGAACCTTGGGAAATGTGAGACTGTGTGGGGGAGAGTGTTTCTCTTGGCAGGCTGTGGTACGGTTCTCAGCCTCCCAGTACCTCTGCACAGCCAAAGCCTTCCGTGTGATGGGTGGAGAGGAGCAGGACCCGGGGCATCTGCTCTGCGACTCCCAGGGGTTAAGGCCCCGTCGAGGGGTTGTTAAAGGGTCAAGAATCAGGGCATGACAACCGTGTGTGTGTGTATGTGTATGTGTTGGAGAGAGTGAGAGCAATCTGCATGCTAACTTCCTGAGCCACATCTTTGTGTGCCGTCAACAAGCCATGCAGAAAATATGTTTTGAATGAACCAGTTGATCTGTAAGAAAGAAAATAGGTTATTCCAGGACACTATCTTAAACATATTAACAAGCAGCCCGGGCGATGTTCTCTTGGGCTGTGAAAAGGTGTTTTTGTTGGATTTGAATGCCTCTCCGCTGGAGAATGTGTCTCTGGTGGACTCTTACGATAAGCACATTGAGAATTAAAGCTATGGTTGAATTGAAGCAGGCAGGGCTGACCTCTGTGTGGAGATGCCCTAGCTACTTGGCTCGTTATGCTTCAACTTTCAAGTGTTTTATTGTCATATGCTCGTAACAATGCAACATCATTACCAGCAATTAAATTATTGGTCTCAGGGCCAACTCAACTTTACATATACATACAATTTAAAAAGCAGGGTAGAAAATAGTAATGATACAAATCTAAACATGCAAAATATGGGTAAAAACGGTCTCTGAACCTGTTGGTTCGGGTTTGGATGTTCCTGTACCGCCTACCAAACAGTAGGAGCGTGAAAAGTTTGTGGTTGGGATGGCTGGGGTCAGAAATGATCCACTGTGCCTTCCTCCTGCAGTGCTGACTGTAGAGGTCCTGGATGGCTGGCAACTCAGTCCTGGTAATGCGTTGTGCCGATCTAACTACCCTCTGCAGAGCTTTGCAGTCGAGGGCGGTGCAGCTGCCGTACCAGGCCGTGATGCTGCCAGTCAGAATACTCTCGATGGTACACCTGTAGAAGTTAGTGAGTATCCTGGAGTCCATGCCAAACCTCCTCAGCCGCCGGAGGAAGAAGAGCCGCTCACATGCGGCCTTGGCTGGCCACATGTGAGCGCACAGGGTTGGTTGTCGTTAAGACAGCTCCAGAACTAACTTCCCTCTCCAACTATCTGCACATGTTTTTCCAAGGTCTAGCAGGACAATTAAAACCATACAGTGGAATAAGGATTTATTCTTGGGAATTGGGATGTCCTTCTACTCGATGGAAGATTTTTTTATAATGGTCATGTCATTTTTAAACTTTGCAATAAACATTTAAATTCCAACAAGGATATTGGTTTTTCTTCCTTATATTTATGAGACCAATAAATTAAATAAAGAAATGTAATTCAAACCAATTCAAGTAAGATGTTACAAGATCTAAAGGGAACATTTGGTTGAAGTCTTTTCAACACCACAAAATGCATATTTTATGGAGCCATAGCGTCTACTTTGTTTCGCTTAATGGAGTTTGTCTATTTTGCCACGAAAAATGTTTAAATACTTTAGTCTTAAGTTGTCGGTGCTCCCTTCTTAAGATGGAAGCCTGGGATGTATTCATGCCACAGACTGGTCTTTCTCTCATGATGTAGGCCTATCTTTCGTGGTCTGTGGCAGACAGGGGATGACTGCAGAGTACACAAGAAAGTCAGAAGTAACATTAGGGGTTGGTATTTTGGGCCAGTGGATGGAACAGTAGAGGCTGGTGCAGAAAGCATACAGGCAAAAGTTAAGCTCACATGGAGGCCAGACTAGTTTTTTGGGGTAAAACACTTAACTCACTGGCAGGTAGCCTTGCCTTTGCAAATAGAAGAAGGTAGACAAATAAATAAATTAATAGGTCCAGGTTGTAACATTTTGGAAAGGGCTGTGTGTGGTCAAGAGAAGAATATCATACTCTCAGCCAATTGTTCTCTCCCTCCATTCGTACCACCTTCTGTCTGTCTGTCTGTCTGTCTGTCTATCCTGGATGCTGCCGTTTCTCTGCATGCAGATGGGTTTTACAATCCCGTCTTTGTGGCAACTCAGGAGAGTTCCATCATGGGATATGTACGATTCAATCCTCACTCACCTTGCAGGTTTCCCAGACTTAGTCAACAGATTACACACTTAAATCCGTCCATGGGTATAGGTGGGGCAAACATACGCCAGTAGGCCAAGCATAATGCTACATTTGACACTTCTGAAACACACTTATAATCTGAAACACACTTCTATGCTTCTATTCCTGACACCATCAAGCAGTACTCTACTCTACAATAGCATCATTACTTTACTATCTTCCACATAGAAAGCTGTCTTCAATCACACCCTGTGTCCATGTCAAGGATTTTAGATTTCACCATTGTTGTCCTACAACACAAGCAGAACTTGTTTCTCTTTAGCTCTAAAGCTAAATGGTCTGGCTGGCTCCATTTGTCTTCTCACGTCACACACACTGTGCTTTTAAGATTTTTTTCAGACTTTTGTCTGTTGTTTCATTCAATTATGAATGTGGATCCACTTGAAAGACATGAATCAAAATTTGTTCTCAATATGTTCTCAATTCAGTTTGTATTGTTCTTTAATTCATTATATTTTTTACTCTTTTTGACCGATTTGTGTGTTCACAAACATCTCTCTACTAAAGGAAGGAATCTTTGTATGTATGTCCTTCGCATATCTCAAGAACCGTTCATCTGATCGACTACAAACTGCCGTATGTGTTGCTGAGGACCCAAGGAAGCGCAGTGTCAAGTGTGAAGTTGTTTGGATGAGAGGTTCTCGAGAACGCTGCAAGCAGCAATACCGGAGGCCAAGCAATCAGCCCGTTCCGAACAGGCACGTTTTGAACGGGCACTGCACTAGTTAATATCAATTTATTGAAATTGATGACACAAACGGAATAAAATATGACGTTTATATGTGGGATGAGGAGGGGGAATAGGCGTGTGTGTGCTGTTTTCCAGACCTAGTTTCTGGGTTTGCCATCAGGACAGACTGGATCAGTGTATCTGTCAGGCCGTGTTGTCACTGTGACTCCAGTCAGAGCTTGGCTCAGCACCCTCAGGGGAGTGTGTGCTCTCCCCTGAGGGTCAGGGCCTGGTTTATTGTTGGGCACATGCTCAATGTTGTATGAATGATGAATGATGAATGAAAGTCATATAAAATGTTATTGAAAATAAATTGGTTAATATTTGTGATGTACCGATACCAACTAGTGATACTGGGAATTATCTCTGATAAATCTGAATCTCATCTGATTGCCATTACTTTTATTGAACAATGCAGCATTTTAGTTTTTGTTGAGTGGTGACTGGACGGTGATTATAATAAAAATATAATTGACTGCAGTATATTTGACACATGCTGTACTTGGTGTTGTACTGGTGTAAATACAATATATGTATATATGCCCCAATTTACATATTTACAGTAACTACTTTTTCCCCTTTAGAAATATCCAACATGTTTCTATGTTCTAAAATATAAGTTTAAGTTTCACTATTGGGATTTTATCTGCAACATTTATTTCATATTTTATACAAATACAATATTACTTTTTCTTTTCCATCTGTGAAAGATTGAGACCTCTGTGGTTTCTGGTACATTTGGCTGGCTGACAGCAGATCCACACCAGACAGCATGTATCAGCTTGAACCAGACTTCCAGTGCCCCCATGAACAAAAATAGTATGGTTGGAGTGTTGGTGGTCCTTTGGATTTCTGAATTGAATCTATTGACTGAGTGGGTGGGCCTGGAGAGTGGTTTTTCTGCTAATGGAGAAGTCTATTGCCTTGGAAATAGGGTGGTGAATTGTTAACTCAGCTGTTAACTCAGCTGCTGGCAATACATGCTAGGTAGGGGAGGCCATGTTAGAAGAGCTGACTGTTGCCCTGTGCTTCATATATGACACGACTGACATGCATGTCTTCCGGTGAGATTGGCACTCTTACACAAAGAAGGTGCAACCCAATCGTATTCTCTACCGGCGGCGCACCGCCCTGGACCCTTCAGCCAGAGTGGTAATCGAGGCATAAATGAGTAATTATGGCTGCAGCGGGCACGTCAGCTCTGTGGAAGCCATTAGTGCAGATGTGTGTGTTGAGGAACGTCTGAGGTTAATTCACCGATGCAGGCGCACTCTCTCTCATAGTCTGCTGCAGTAATGGAGGCGATGTTTATAGAGAGCCTGCCCGGGCTCTTTCAGAACAGAAAGCAGCCTTAGTTAAGCATGAAGAACACTCATCGAAGCTTTCACATGGAAATAAAAGCCTGCGTTTAAGAAACAATATACCAGGATTTATGGAAGCGTATTTTCAAGATATTTGAACTTCATGTGCCCCCTATTAGTGTCATGTTACAGTAAATTATACCTCCAGGGAAATTTTATTCTTAAGTTAATGGAATGACATGAAAAACAAATTGGCTGATTGACAGCACAGTCTTTGTATAAATAAAGTTTTTGGACAGGTCTACACCTGCCTGTTGGTGAATGAATGGTCATTTTATACTTTGAATCTTCTGCTGGTGGCCTGTTGTCATGTGTGGGGAGTTAAGATATTGTGTTAATGACATGCCTGTTGTGTCCTCTGAAAATAGGCTTGGCTGAGTTTGTTTGGCGAGTGCTTGGCATAGCATAGCTTAGGGCACCTGCCTGACCCAAGATTAGTCCAGCTAGGGGTGTGCCCACCATGAGAGTGAGGGGGAGGAGATACTAAATGGATAAGAATAACCCCAGCAAGGCATGTCACCTCCAGTGGAGCCCAAGGGGGGGAGATATTCAGGGATCCACCCTCCTGCGATCCCTCCCCTATGCAGCCTCACAATCCAGCCTCAACTAGTGCACAAACACAATCAATATTCTGATAAACGCTGTCCTCTCTCCAGACAGGAAGTAGAAGTGCTACATAGAGGTCCTTAGACCATCTTGGCCGCCTTGTCTTCACCCCCACTTTCAGTTTCCCCCTGACGTCCCCTCCTCTCTCTAAATTCCCAAACAAACCAAGCTTCTCTGAGAGAGTTAGAACAGATTGGTAATCGGGCAGGCAGTGTAATAGTGATGATCACTTAAAGATAGCTTTTTTCATTTGTATGCTGGCACGATACCACCACCACCACCACCCCATTGCACACTGGCTGCTTCATCTCCACAGTGAGTTTTCCCCTTGCTGAGGAGGTTCAGTTGGTAGGCCTATGCCCTGCAGTTGTTTGTGGGGTTTTGAAGCCATGGCTGACCATGAGTGACTCACTGGGTAGCACTATTGAACACCATCTGGGACTGCTTCTACTCTGCTTTGTCCTATGAAACCATCCAGTCCAGAGAGAGACAGTGGTCTTTAGTCATGTACCAGCCTCAAGATGGGGATGGTCAACTCTAGTGACAGTTACTGCCATATAGGCAATGAAGGTAATCATTTTTTTAAAATAATAATATCCATTTGGATTTTGTACTCAAACTACTTGTAAAAGTCTAGCAAAAGTCTACATTCTCACAAGAAATGTGACTGTGGTAAAGAATGCAAAGTGTCTACTAAAATAAAGAGAAACAGAGATGTTCTGCGTTGCTCCTAGGGATTTTGGCCTTGTAAACAACTCCATTCCTTCCACTTTGAAAGCTCAGTCAGCACACCAGCAGGCCAGGAACAGCCAGCATCCAGCTAGCTCAGCACAATCTCGCTGTTTATTATTGCTTTTATTCTCTTTCTCAACATCAGTGGTCCATGTCGTGTAAACAGTTCCACTATAATGGTCCAAATTAATTGTATATGCTAATGTACTTGGCAAATATAGTTGACTTTGATCCTGATGATCGATATCAAAGTATGGATATGAAGCATATGTCTGTTTTGTTTCATTTACAGGGCAAAAAAACCCCCCTGCATTTCAAACACTATGCAGAGTTTATTTTTGTACTGGTGAATCAATACGTTTTCCACCAAACTCTATAAAAGAGCTTTTGATGAACACTTTGGGTCATCACCACCACGACCATGAGTCATAACCTCCCCTAGCGAGCCTCTCCACCGGGTACAACATGAGCGAAGGGTCAGTTTACAACCGCACCGAGAATCTCTGCGGCCCACTTTGGGGATGGTTGCCATGGCTACAGACCCGGGGCGCTTTGTGCATCCATTAAGGGAGGCATGTGGAGTGAGGCGGGCAGTGAGGGGGTTAGGGCCCCGGGGCCCAACGGGAGCAGCTGTCCTCCGAGCTGGCATCCGTACACTAGGGAACACACATCTGGGAGGTGAACTGCTAGATGGTGTTTTTTTTCTCCATCAGTTAGCTTCATGTATGGAGTCAGACGTGGAGTTGGAAGAGAAGCACAAGCTTAACCGGCAGCCTTGACCCCCACCCCTCTCCGTTAAACCGAGTGTTGTGTGTTTCAACATAGCTTTCATTTGAAAGAGTTGTATCAGCTATGAGTGCCTCATGCCTCATAGGAGAGAAGCACCCTGCCCCTCCTCTCCCCCCAAAAGCAGGACCCCAATCAAGCTCTTAATGTTATCACATATTAAATGGGCTGCTTCAGAAATGACATCAGCTATGAAAATATTATGAGTCGGCGTGCTGCAGGATTATCCCTGGGTGTGGTTGGCCGCACGAGTGCTAGGATCAACCAAGGTTACAATAACATTCAGCCTCATTGAGGAGTAAAGACGGAATTGATTATTTTCATAATGTATGTTTCCAGTCTGCAGATGGACACTTCCTCTCTTCCACACACACGCACACACACATGCACACAGACACACACACACACACACTCTCACACACACACTCACACACACACACACACACACAGACACACACATATACACACATAGTACCCACATTGGGAATCGGATAGCACGTGCCAGCTTTCCTCCCCTGGGAACCCTTCTGCCCAGCCGAGCAGCTAATCCACCCGAAGCTAGGCAGGGATGAGAGAGACAGGCTGGGAGAAAGAGAGATAGAGTGATAGCTCTATCCTGGTTGATATGCCACAGATATTCACATCATGCACTCCGTGTCACCCTATGATTTGCAACATGATCTTGCCTCGGCCTAATGATAAACATGTCCAAACGTGGGAGCACAAGAGAGAGAGTTACAGAGTAAGACAGAGAGAGCGGGAGCCAGAGAGAGAGAATGAGAGAGAGATATTTAGAAAGACAGTGAGCTCTCCTAATGCAGGGGACACTGTGCTGTGGAGATACTATTACTGCACAACAAGCTCTTTCATTAACTGTAAACACCAACATGTGGTATTTTCTGAATGGTAGGAACTGTGGAAAGAGAAGTAGATGGGCAACACCACAACATTTAACCGTGCCTTATTATATGTAAATGACCCCTCTCTGGAAAGCACACACAAGTGTGTGCTTTCCATTCCAGTTGGCAAATACAGTTCCTAAGATTCAAATTTGCATTGTAGAATTCAGACTAGATTTAGACCGTGCGGTACCGTGGTGACAGAGGATGACAGACCGGTTCCACAGACTATAGAGCCATACATGATCGTCCCATTCCCTCCGACACCAAACCCAGTGGTGGGGGAGCCCGCCCTACGGCTGCAGCCTCTGAGGACTGGGCTCCTGATTTAGTGTTGTTTCTGTTTTCTTGACTGGGAGACATCAGCCTGTAGTGGTCTACTCTGCACGTAAATCACTTGGGATGCAGACTCCACATGGGTGTGGTGGTTGTGGTGGTAATGGTACTGTGGTGTTTGTATTAGTGGTGGTGGTGGTGGGCTGAAGGAACCAGCTGTGCCCCCACCCCCTCGTGGCAGGAAGAGCTCGTCTGTCACTGTTTTGACTGAGCTGAAAGGGCTTCTGGGACGGCGTCTTGGCCACTTAAACACTTGCTGAGCAGCACAGCCAGATCCTGGCCCACTGTCTCTGCCTCAACAACATGAGGCTCCTTTTTATGAAAATGTAATTTTATCATTTATTGTCATATGTCATCATCATGATTTCTAAGGACGTGGGAACCAGACGCAGCTTTTTAAAAAGCTGCTTACTAGAGTAAGAGAAAATAACTTGACAATTTGATGATTGGTAAACTGGGATTTGGGATGGATTTTGGATTGATTGATTTGTGATCATTGATCAAGTGTTTCTTGCTGGTACTAATAAATATGTATGTTGTTTTGTTTTGTTTTGTTTTGCAGGGCAAATATTGATGAGGTGGAGTCGGAGGTTGTAGAGATCGAAGCAAAACTAGACAAGGTAAGAGAGTTCCATGTAAATATATTTCAGTAACATTTAGTTTTTCTATATGATCAGATGACCAAGTCCCCATTTGTCAATCCCCATGAATATTATTAACCTACTGTTGTTGCCATGCAAGGCCTAAGTCTCAATCCTAGCAAGGATAGGAGGATAGACTAGGACTGATTGGCTACAAAAGCCATGCTGCAGTCAGTTATACTGTGTGCTAATATACACTTTGCTCACTGAGATTCATTTAGAATAATCCCAAAATCATTGTACGAAAATGATTTGCTAGATGTTTGTGTTAATTCAAATTGATACAGCCCTATTTCCAATAGACTATATTGGAAATATTTCCATTGAGTCACATCACATGTTGTCCACTGTTAGCCCTAGAATAGCTGTATACAGCCATTGTACACACAATGCATATTGCCATTCTATTTTCTTTGCTAACCACCATTAGGGGAGGTGGACATTGTATATAATACCTCGCTGCAACATGCTGCAACGGTAAGATGGGAATCAGTGACACGAAGAAAATGAACTGTGCGAGGATATCTTCCATTCCATCCTGTTTCCGGCTCAGCAGGCAACCAGATGCGTTTCCTGTAATACTTGTGTCACAAGTTCCATCTGTTCCCTTTGACCTTGGGTTACAGTGTGTGTCCGTGAGATTAGTCCTTCAGCCCGATCACAGTTATCCTTCTCCACTCTGTCCTCAAGTGGCACATAGGGTCCATTGATAGGACATGGTCACATACTCCTGTGGAACAAAAGCAACATGGTCATTGCACAACATCCATAGTTGTGGATGTTATTTGGGGCTGTTTTCTGTGATCTGCAGGAGGGACACTAATCCAATTTCAGGGTTTGGAAATTGGATTATATTAGCGGGAGGACATTTTGAAACAAGGAACTTATTTAGTCAACGATGCATTTGTATCTTCCCTCCAGTGATTTGATGTGGACCACTGCTTCACGGTCGAAAAATAACTTCCACCAATGTTAATCCAGCCATGTTAATCAGACGGTAAAGAATTAATATTCTATATTAGTATTTACATTATTAGTATACATTTGTTTGAAGGCACAACATAATCAATTTCTCTTGTGACTGTTTTAAGTAAAGTTTAACTATTCTTAGCTGTGGGCTTAGTAGTTACAAAAAAGCCCTGAAAACTCCTCCTTCCCCTCTGTTAATTAATCCTGGCTCAACATTCACTTGAGCACAGTGTCCTACTGTTTGGAAACACAGATGGGCAGTAAAGTAGCATGACCGCCAAACCTCTGATCTGCTCTTTTTTCCCCGCCTTTTTTACTGTAAGGAACAACAGGTGGGAAAGCGGTCTCAAGGCCTTGTGTTGAAAAGCTCATTCACAGCTCCAGGGCTCCTGCTGGGGAAAGAGAGAAAGAGACATCTACTCCTATGTCGGTCTCTCTTTCTGGGCTGGGGTATTTCAATGGTATTATTTATGGTCTAACAGCAGCATCATATGTTCCCAATATTGTTTCATTTGTCATATTGGGACACACAACTTGAAGAAACTGTATGCCCTAAAATGTAGCGCAATATGATGCTATAGGCTACATTTACATTTTGTTTAGTTCGATTTCATGTCTTCAATCATATTCTTTAATGGAAGGAACCCCGGGTTGGAATCCATTAAATGGGATTTGTAATCCATACTCTTGTAACATATTCTTCCTTATCTCTCAGAACTGACATTTCTTTTAAAAAATATATCCATGTGACAGTAAAAACCATCCTGCTGATTTCATCAAGGCAGGGGAGAATGTTTTTTAAATGTGTTTAGCGAAGCACACAGCAACAAAGAAAATACTTATGTAATGCGATAGATGGATGTAGTATGAGTCCTAACCCATCTCAGACATGACCGACTCTGTCACAACAGATTACCACAACAAATCACCAGCCTCTGGTTTTGATTTTCTACTTGAGGCTATCACATAGCATCTGTAGCGTTAGCATGTGGTGTTGGCTCTGTTGACATGTCGGGCTGATATATAATGGGCCACATCTGATAATGAACCCCAACCACTGCATATGAAACAGCACAATGGAAAGTGCTAATTGCAGCTTTAGATAGAAAACATGCGATCCCATGTGTTGAGGCTAAATGTGGAGAATTGTTTGAAATGTTTTGTTTTCTACTCTGGAAGTACAACTTTTGTGGGCTGCGGTTTAAGTGTATGATGCAGAACTAAAATGGGCCACTCCACTCCAAACAACTGGAGATCAGTCACATGAGGATCTCACGGATAAAGTTTCAAAATGTCTCACTCTCTACCTCAACCCACCCCAACCTACCTATTTTCACCCACCCCCCTCCACCACTCTGTTCTGCTGTATCTGATGTAAGGTATGCCTTCATCAAGGCGACCCCAATGATATGGTGGCAATGCATAGATAACCGCACCCTCATAACCCTGTGTCTCCCCTCTCGGTCTCCCAGCTGGTGAAGCTATGCAGTGGGATGATAGAGGCGGGCAGGGCCTACGTCAGCGCCAACAAGCTCTTTGTCAACGGGATCCGGGACCTGTCCCAGCAGTGCAAGAAGGATGAGATGATCTCGGTGAGGCTTCATGTTATTTTTACGTCTGTAGACTCAGATTCACGTTGTCATATGTCTCTATTGTGGTGTCATTGTTTTTTCTTCTATAGTTTATGAATATTTTGTATGATTTGTACACAAGCAGAATTAAACATAATATTTATTTTACCTGTGATGGAGATAAAGATGGCTCACGCTGTGCTGTGCTGTGTGTGTGTGTGTGTGTTGAAGTGTCTTTCGCTAAAAGTCTTTTGCTATATATGTTTATTTAAATGTACACAGCATAGCTAGAGATACATATTTTTGTTATTCCAGATTCCAGACCTTATTTCAACTTTTCATTTGGTAAGTAGCATGATCTCATTAGGGAGCCCTTTGATACAATATGCTGAAGCTATGGTATTGTGTTATTTTCATTGAAGGAGTGCCTGGAAAAGTGCGGGGAGAGCCTCCAAGAAATTGTCAACTACCACATGGTAAGTCTGTGTGTTCCCACACACTGTCACCATATGTTCCCCATAGAGGAAGCCACGTCTCGGTGGACCAGAATGCCGATGATTCAGGCCCATCTTGTGTTAGTGCTAATACGTGGCGCTGGTGTTGAGGATTCACTGTGGGCGTGTGACATCACCCTGGGTGATATTAAAATGGTTCCACATCTATTTATTCTATCACGTGCTGTTATACATATGCTAATCGGTCACCGTGCATCCTGTGTGGCAGCAGAAAACTACTATTATAAGACTTACTTGCATTGTTTACATATCATGTTTCATGCGCTGAAAATCTGACAAAATGATGAATGGCGGCGATAATTAGATCCGAAAACCCACTTATGAATTTCGGTTTGCCATACATTACAGCACAATTCAACTAGACTCAGAAGAACAGACAAAACTAGGCAGACGACCTATATTATACCCTTTCTTACCCTTCCCTGCAGCCACTCTCTCTCTCTTTGTGCCGTGGGCCCCTGCCAGTCCATTAGCTTGAATTCTTAGTGTGGTTGATGTGATTGTGTGACTGTAGTCTAGCGTGTGTGTGTGTGTGTGTGTGTGTGGATCAATGATGGATGGAGAGAGTTTAGGCTGTACAAAATGGAAGGTTAACTGCCAGGGTCACCGAGGCAACATGACCCTGGCATGTCACGCAGGGTAGGGGAGTGTGCTTACACCACATGTGCAGGGCAGGAGTGTCCACATATGTATACAGCATGTCCCCGCTGCAGTTGTTTGTGAATGTGTCTGTGCGACGCTAAGACATTGCGGCGTAAAGTCATTTGATTTGTGTGTGTGTGTGTGTGTGTGTAGGGGGGGGAGGGGGACACACAGACAGACATACACACAGACTGAAAGACAGACAGAGAGCGATGAGAAGTGCAAGAGAATGCCCTGATGTGTCTTATAAGGCAAAATAAAAATATTTGTCATGGGTTCTGTCTTTAACATCCATCAGACAGACTAGACACTTTGACATGCATTTGGTGAGCTTGCTTGAAATAGCTGCATTGAATCGAGCTTGTGGGCAGCTAAAATCATAGGCGTAATCCAAATAAATATGAATCATAATCCTAATATAATCATATTCCACCAGAAGAAGGGATCACTTAAATTAACAACTGCTGTTTTTCTGCTTAGTACAGCTACTATTACTCCCTTCTGGGCTGTGGCCATCTCTCATGGGTGCTTTGAACTTTTTTGGGTTGATCTATACACAACTGCCAGGCCAGTCTGCCTGCCCTCTCCATCTGTCCATCTGACTCTTTGTCTGCCTGGTTCTCTATATGACCTGTGCTGTGAGAGGATTTGGGTGCTGGAGCAGCTGGTCTGGAACCACGGAAAGCCCAGCCTGGACTCCTGCTCCACTCCTCCCCTCCCGCCAGGATGGACGAGTCTGCCCGGACATTAATACTATTGGCTCTGAGAGAGAGAGAGAGAGAGAGAGGCAGGCTTTCATTGCTGATGTAATGTGCAGTGGGGCCACGTGAACGGAGTATAACATTAAAGCGACATGAGAGAATCCACTGAGATTAAAGCAAAAACATGGTAATGATATTAGCAATGATTAAGAGCGAGAATAGCCTTTTTATCTATTGACGTTTGACTGCACTGAACCCGCATCTAAAATTGTGTATCATTTCTATCTTGTGTTTTATTTTGTTTGATATTTTTAATCAACAAAGACAGCATAGCAACTAAGCTAGCTGTGTAGTCCCCCCCCCCCCCCCACACACACACCGGCTC
>OMKN01079739.1:0-11177 GCA_900302345.1 Melanonus zugmayeri
GACAGGAATAGATCGTATATCGCCTTGTCTGTGTGCTCTGTTACACGGAGGTTGTGATTCCTCACTGGGAGCCTGCATGTCAGTCAGGTCGATCAGACTGTACTTCAGGAGTCAAGCCAAGACAAGGGAAACACACACAGACACACACACATGCGTGCACACACACAGACACACACACACTTACATGCACACACACAGACACACAGGCATGCATGCACACACACATGCACACACAAACACACGCACGCACACATTCACACACGAACGCACAGACACACACACACACATATGCATGCATTTACTACACACAGCCTCATATATTCATCCCAATCGAGACGCCCGCCCCCCCAAAAATCCATTAATTCCCTCGGTTCGTTTTACGTGCAGATCAGAAGGGAGATCATCTTTGCTGGTGATTAAATTGAAAATATGTTTATAGATCACAATTTACAGTTTGGATCAAATCAACTGATCCGTTGGGAGAGAGAAAAAGATCCCCCCCTCCCTCTAAGGAATAGCCAATCAATAAACAGCCTTTTTGTATCACCAGGCATAAACACGCCGTAAGAGGGAGAGCAAGCCGACCGCCGCAAACAGATCAGGCGGCCGTTCAAAAGCTCATACCCAGGGCTGACACAGTGATAGACATAAATGGGAATACAGAGCGCTGTATAGCAGAATTGGAACGCCACGCGCAGTTTATCATATCCACGTGAGAACGAAACCCACCGCCATGACTCCCGACGCCGTCCCTCCGTGGGTTCAAGCCAAGACACACGAGTTTGCGAGAGGAAATTGAAGCGGGGGCCATCACAATAAATTGTATGAATGTCATTCTATTACTAACCTCCGTCTCTTTAAAGCAGACCTTGGTAGAAGTCGATATGAAGCATGTTGTCCCATAATAGCATACATTACCGTGTGCCACGGCTAAAACCCTGGAACACATTTAACACATCTCCAGACGAGGCTGAAATGTCAGCGCGGCGCGGCGCTTGCGTTCAAACGGGAGACACAAAGGGAGAAAGTTAATTCAACTCATCTGGTCAACTTGTCTGCGTGGAAAGTGCTCAATAAATACAACGTAATGGTCATTGGTAGAACATTGTACGGTGCAGGGAAACCCTCCCCAACATGTCCTATATGTACTATATATATCATGACCTACTGCAACAAATACAGGCCAACAGCCTCATACAAGGCATGCATTGTAAGGGATATTATTGTTACATATATAGATATATATATATATATATACAGTATATATATATCTATATATATAGATATAGATATAGATGTGTATGTATGTGTATACACATACAGTACATACTTCACTAATGGGAATTGACTAATTGTTTGCCTCCAAATGGCATTTCCCTGCAAGTGTGAAGACAACCAAAAGCACACGTGCCCTCACCAGAGTGTGTCCTGAAGTGCATTTCCAGGCTGGACTTCCCTTTAAATTCTTTCTTGCAAACTTCACACTCATGCATTGCAGTTTTATACCTGTGCCAAAAAAAGAAAACATGAGAATATCTAGACCAACTGACGTGAGAAATCAGTTTTTCTCTCTAAAAAAAAAAGAAAAGAAGAAATTAAGGGTTAACAAACTTCTGCCACACTTTCTCTCCCAAATGCACGGTTTTGTAGTGGACCGTGAGATGGTCGGGCCGTCGGAAACACTTGCCACACTGCTCACACTGGTGTGCTTTCTCCCCTGGGATGGAACATTATTCATAATTACTATCGGCGGAATTATTTTCAATAAACACGACAAACAAAACAAGTATAATCAATGCTCAGATTCCTCAGTTTAAACAGAAAGCTACATTACCAGAGTGTGTTTTCTGATGTTTGGTCAGGTGGTCGTGGCGTATAAATGTCTTCCCGCATTCATCACACTCGTAGCGCTTGTCATCGTGGTGCATTCTGAGGTGGAGCCTGACCGGGAAGCAGATTAATAAACATGGGAACGGGGGGGCGTCTGTGCGGCTCCATCAGCTAGCGCACTAGTAGCCACATACACAACACGTCAGAGTTAGAGTAGATGTTATTAGATGAATGTTATTAAGGAGCAGGTAAGGGTTAGTCGTCCTGCTCAGGGATGTCTACTAGATGTATACTGGGACATCGGGGTTCGAACCCAGAGCCTTTCGGCTGGGAGTCAAACACCCTAAACAAGAGACCATCCTGTGTGTGTTTATATTCATTCATTCATCCAACATCACAGCCCCAACCTGTAGGAGCTGCCGTGGCGGAAGCTCTGCCCACAGATGCTGCAGAGGTGAGGTCTCTCCCCGCTGTGGATCCGCAGGTGCTCCTTCAGGGTGGTCCTGGGAAGCACAGACCACAGTGGTACGTTCATACATTTACAGCTGATAGACCTCATTCACCTAGCCCGCCATCTTGGTACGTCTTGAACAACATTGTAGAACAGTGATACTCAACTTGCGGCCCCCCGAGACGGTGCCAAGTGGCCTGCAGATCATTTTCAATAGACTCACAGACTCTCATCTCAACCAGTGCATGCATATCGCCTTGACATCTCACAAGCCTCTCTTCAGGAAGCTCTCAAAGGAAATGAGATGCAGTCTCTCACACTAAGCAGGTCACTTAGTCAAGAAATGACACAGTATGATGCATAAACATATGGACCGTTTGAACATTTGCTTGTTAAAAAAAGAAAAACGTGTGTATTTGAGAGAAGTCTCCTGAAAGTTGATGTAAATGTAGTTAGTTAAGTTAAGTTAAATATCTGTTAAGTTACATAAGTTAAGTTAAATATCAGAATTATCCAAGGGCTCAAACTGTGAAAATTTCAAAGAAAGATTATTAAGATTATTAGAGAGATTATTAAAGATGATTATAATAAGATTATTTATTATGATTCACAATTTTATTTGCACTTCTGAAGTAACAGACATTACAAGCAAACATGTGACAACTATCTGGTGACAGGACAACCAGCAGAATTAAGGTTGGGGCTTGTACATGGAAAGTAAACATTAAAAACAGTTTATTAACTGGCCCCCGGCCTCCTGTCATTTTGCAAAAGTGGCCCCAGGACAAAGCAAGTTGAGTATCCCTGTTCTAGAATAACCAAGCAGCAACCAGTTGTTATAATGGTGAGAAAGCACCAAGATGGCAGCTGAGAATGTGCGTGGAGGTTGTGTTGTTTTGGGGCGAGAATGCGAGGCTATGGTGAAACGTACCGCTCCCTCACTGATTTCCCGCAAACGGGGCAGGTCCATTTGCGTTTGCCCCCATGTGTGCACTCAATGTGCCTCTTTCTGTTGCCCGTGTCGTTGAACTGTCGGCCACAGATCCCACAGGGAAACGGACCTGCGATTGAGTCCAAATATACAGACACAACAACACGTGAAGGTAGAACTAACTTCCCAACACTCCTCCACAGAGCCACGTTTTCATGGCCAGTAATTACGAAAATCCCAACTGATCCGGACATAATTGTTTTTAATACAGAAACAGAATCAACAGCTCTTAAAATGTAGATTATTGAATTTGGTCCACTATTTTGAATCCACTTGTGTCCTGGTGATTTACCCATGTATTTGGATACAATTTCTTTCTTTTTTCATGGGATTATTTAATCTTTCTTCCTGTTCCTTGACAAAATCTGTCCCTGGAGGCCAGACCGTTAGTTTTAGTCTAGTTTTTCCTTTACAAGATTCCTTTCTAACCGTAATTTTCTGCCCTCTAGTGGTCGGAAATCAAGTACTACATATGATTGTATCTACTAAATTGTTTAAATAATACAAATATAAAAAGAACAGTCCACTTCTCACCTAAATGGTACTTTTCCTGGTGCTTCAGTCTGGCAAACCTGGACTTGAAGTGTTGGTCACAGAAGGTGCATTTGAAGGGCCGGTCCTGGCTGTGAAGGATCATGTGCTCTTCCAGATGGGGCCTGCGCGTGAAGGTCTTTAGACACACCTGGAGGTCCACAAATAAACAAGGCAATCAGTCTATGGACGACCAAGATTCCCACTGAAGATTTTGAATGACCCTGGTGGATGGAACGTCGGGTCATTTTAAGTCCTAAGTGGATATTGGAGCAGGGGTTACCAAACTTTTTCATGCCGTGACCCACCCGTGGAGGTACTTTTGAACCCAGGATAAAAAAAAGTTATATAAAAATGTATTGCAACCATCCCGCAACCTACTTGGTCCCCTGCTGCCAACCACATATGGCTCGTGGCCCACAGATTGAAAACCACTGATTTGGAGGATGTGAGGTGGAAGAATATGAATGCGTCTACAGATCGCGACCAGGAACATGTGTCGGATGTTCGGTTGGTGCGATGGTGGAATGGCTCCTACCGCACATTTCCAGCCGTCACTCTTCTTGGTCCGCATGGCGAGGAACTCCTGGACCTGGTCCGGGTGGAATCTGACAAGGTGAAAAACACGAGGGACTTCAGCACGTGACTGTATGGAATCTAGTCAATCTAGGGCAGGATCTCTTAGTGGTGGACTCCCAGCTGTAAGGTTGTGGGTTCGATTCCCCAGTGTCTGCACTAGCCTACCTGTAGGTATCCTTGAGCAAGATACCCTAATCCCCTACCTGCTCCTTAATGACATGCAGTATGTCTGAATTCACTGCAAGTTTCTTTGGATAAAAGCGTCTAATAAATGACTAAACCATAAATAGTAGAAGATAAATAAGGCATGTATAAACTATACATTTAGAAATGCTAATCTTTCTCAATTTCATATTTCATTATTACTCAATATGATTATTGAAGTAACGCACACACACAACATCTAAAGTAAAGTCAACCTGCCTACACCAGACGACTACAGGAGAGTAAATATTGTAACAAACTACCCAATCCAGGTGTTCTCAACCCTGCGGCGGCAACTCATGATAAGCGGCGGGGATACGTTGAAGCTACACTGCAAATGTTTCCCCCGGTCTGATCTCACCTCCTGACGTGCTTGGTGAGCGTCTTCCGGCTGGCATGCAGCTTGCTGCAGAACGGACACTTGTGCTCCTTCTTCTGGGGCGGCACGTCGCTGGCGTGCTTCTTCTTGTGCACCGTCAGGTTGGAGTTGGTGGAGTAGCGCTGGAGACACACGTCACACTGGAAGGGCTTCTCGCCTGTGTGCACCCTGGTGTGACTCTCGTACTTCCCTGTGAACGCACGTGCACACCCGCACACATACACATACGATGATGACATGCATAACAATGTGAATAATAGTACAAATATGAATCATAATATGATGAATAACAATAACAAATGATATGAATAATATAATAATCATAATCATCATATAATAACCATAACATTAATAATAGTAATAGTAATATCAATAGTAATAATAATAGTAGTACAAATAATAATAATAATAATAAGTCTACTACCGTGCCTTGGAACCCACACCGAGCTTACCTGCGCGGTCGAAGGTCTTGTCACATTTGGGGCACTTGAGGATCTTCTTGTTGGCCGTTTGGAGGAGGATGGGGGCCAGACCTTCAGGGTACACCGGAGCCTGGGAACCAGTCCTCACAGCCGGCAAGGCCCCCGGGGGCCCGGAAAGCTCCCGAGGCTGCTTTGTGTCGGCGTCTGAAGAACTCTGAAGCTGCCTTCGGCTGCGCTTCAGTGAACCTTCACCTCCGACCTCCTCCTCATTCGCCTCCCTCTCCCTCCCTCCCTCCTCTTCAGCGTCGGTCTGAAGTAAGCGAGATGTCTCGCTCGAGTCCAATTTGAGGTCAGGTTTTTTCACGACTGTGTCTCCTCCGCTTTCTTCTTCTTCTTCCTCCTCCTCCTCTTCCTCTTCCTCGTACTCTTCCTCTCTTGGTGACGAGGTGGTGGGCTTCTCTTTGGGCTCGGCCAGGGGGTACGCCATGATGTCATCCTTCTTGTACTTGGCAGGGGTTCTCCGGCTGCGAGCTGACCTCCGGGCGCCAGCAGCCATCTCAGCCGCCGCCAGCCCCTCCTTGGGCCCGGGCTGCTCCTGGGCCGGCTCCCTGTGGCGGTGGACCCCGTGACTTCGGACCATATGGTTCTGCAGGGACTTCTCGCTGCACAGCCTGCGGCCACACAGGGAGCACACGGTGCTGGGTGGTGGATCCTCCTGGACCTCCGCCTCCGGATGGGTGGTGGTCCCCACCTCGGGAGCCCCCCTCGCCTCTGACGTCTGGGGCCGGCCAACATCCCCTTCTTCCGCGCGCAGCAGCTTCAGCACCTCCATCATGTCCAGGAAGCGGGCGGCCTCCACGAGAGCCGGGAGCTCCGCCTCGACCACCGCACACTCGGAGGTGTAGAGGAAGCCCAGGAGATGTCGGAACACGGATTCGTCCACGTGGTCCAGGGTGACGTGCCCTGTGGAAGGGTTCTTTGACAGCTCCGCGTGGAAGTAGCTGCTCCCATGGGCCAGCACCACCTTGTGGGCGTTGTAGAGCTTCCCACCAACGGACACGGACACGTCACAGAACCGCTGCCGGGTCCGGTCCTCATTCAAGAACTTGAGGAGGTTGAGGCTGTGTTGGGACATGGACAGGTGTCTGGGTTTTGCCACCGCCACTGATTCGGATGCTGTGTGCGGTTCTGTAGGAGCGGCAGACACCGCCTCTGTGGTCTTTGGAAGGGCACGGTCTCTGCTGGCACTGGCCCATTTTGAAGGCTGGGGTTGGTTGTGCTTTCTCTTCATTTCGTTGTCTTCTTGACGATAAATTATCACAAACTAGTCCCGAAAAGGCAACAACACAGTTTTATATTGAACACTTTTATATTGATCTATCAACGAAATGTGCAAAATAAATTATCATAAGGTGCACAGTATTTTCATATATATACCCCTGCAAAAAATGAGACGGGACTGAATTGTGGTGAGATGCTGTTATCCTTAGCTGCTGAAGTGATGCGTGTGAACTAAACCACCTTCAGGACCCCAATCCTATGTTGTGAACTAAACCACCTCCAGGACCCCTATCCTATTGTGAACTAAACCACCTCCAGGACCCCCATCCTATGTTGTGAACTAAACCACCTCCAGGACCCCTGTCCTATGTTGTGAACTAAACCACCTCCAGGACCCCCATCCTATGTTGTGAACTAAACCACCTCCAGGACCCCCGTCCTATGTTGTGAACTAAACCACCTCCAGGACCCCCGTCCTATGTTGTGAACTAAACCACCTCCAGGACCCCCATCCTATCCTATGCTGTGAGTTTAAACGGCCCCCCTTTAAAGGAGAATGTTGACAAACGACGCGAATTGCCCCTTGCTAAAACACCATCTAAGTTACGTTATTTTACACTTTACCGTGGGAATCCGTGACGCGTCTGCAAAGCTGTTAGCCGGTGACATATACTTTGATGAAATATTAATATTGATGAAAGACTGTATAGAAATATTATTTGCTAGGTGGTCGTTGACGCCCTGTTCTGCGATTGTACGAGAAATGTCGGACGACTGGTGCTGCGTGTCTTGCGTTTTCCTTGTCGGCTGTTTCGGCTATGTTTGTGACGTTTAGGCGTTTCAAACAATACGATCTAGGAATTATTAATTCATATATTACGTGTCACTTTTAAGTAGCTTCTACAACTCGAGTATATCTGTCGTTATAGAAATATAATTCCATAAATATAATAATTGGTTAAGAAGAGCATGACGAATGTGCTAACTCAAATCTTCAAGTCACTGTGTTGGACGCGGGGCACGCTGGGTAATGTAGTCTTGCTGTTTTCCGGCGCCTGCAACCGCAAAACCTCCCATCACATATAATAATCCATAATCCTGTTCTCTTTTCACTTCCTTGCCCCTAACCTAACCAACAAGTCATTGTCAAAGAAAAATGCAAGACACACTTAAAATAGATGTAGACGTACAAAACAACCAAAGTGGCCTACACATCTTGTGTATTCATAGTGAATTTACATTTAAAACGTTTAAAAATGTATGTGAAAAATAAAAGAGGAATTTGGAAATATTGCACAATATTGTGTCTGCATGTGTTGTTTTTTGTTTTTTTCTTTTTTTTCTTCTTTGTTTATATGTCCACGTTACCGGGGCATTCCCAGAAATTCAACTTCTATGTGTATCTGTGGTTAGGCTATAATCATCACTTCATATTGTTCCACAAGGAAACTTAATGTTATGTAAGACAACGGGGGGAAAGTTTCTCGAATTAGCCTCACTGAGGACCTCCTTTAATCTAAGTGTATTAGCCTGTAATCCCAGACGCCTCACTCTGGTGATGACCCCGAGCTGCAGAGCAAATGCTGAATGTATGCAGATGGGGCATTCGCCGCCGTTTAAAATGGAGCGATAATAGGCCTACTATATTGATTCAGAGGACCAGTGAACCACAATGTTGAGATTCAGTGCGGGGATCTGGATTTCGTGGTTGATTTACGCAGGTAGGCCTAATCTTGCACAAATAGAAAAGATTGCTTTAACTCAGACAGTATTCAAGTGTTGAATACTAGGTCTTTTTTATGTTGTTTTTTTTAGGTGTTTGCTAAATGAATGTGTCCTTAAAATGTAGACGACTAGCTATTTCTTGATAGTCATCACTTTGTGGTGTGTTGTAGGCTATTTAGTTAATTTCACAAAAATTGTACAAATTGTTGTAAATTTGTATGCACAATATTGCACTATATACATATCTATAATAAATATTATGAATTAAGCAAAATGTGTTTCATTAGGTCAGACTATAAAATGAACACTAATGAATAACTCCTGATTCCTAATTTTGAAATAGCAGAAAGAGTATAAAATATGAAAGTACCTAATCATGTCTGCAACTCAGAATTAATGTACTTCTAATATGTTTTTGTTGTTTCATTTTTTTAGCAAATTCATTAAAACCTTGCATTCCCCTTGCCCAGGTACTTTCTGTAACGAGGACATTGGTGCATGTGAGCAGCAGCCATGCCAAAATGGCGGCATATGCGAGCGGCACAACGGTGGCCCCAGATGCCTTTGCTCCCAGAAGAGCCAAAATGGCCGGCCGTACGGCGGCGAGACCTGCGCAGTCGCACTCTCCGGCTGTGACGGCAACCGCTGTGAGAACGGAGGAATATGCTCGCCCCTGCTTGTCCACGACCAGCATACGTACACATGCGTCTGCCTCGCGGGCTTCGCCGGGCCCCGGTGTCAGACCCCCACGACCTTCTCCTTTGAGGGGAACGGTGGCTACCTGCGCATAGGAACGACTCAGGGGCCTCGTCCAGACCCCCAGGCACAGCTCCGGCTGACCTTCAGCTTCAGGACCCAGGGGCCCGCTGGCACCCTCCTGCAGTGCCGAGTGGACGACCTGCTGCTCACCGTGGAGCTGCGGAGGGGTCAGCTCCGCCTCAGCAGCTGGAGAGGTCAAGGGAGTGTCACAGAAATGTCTCCAATGGCGAGTGTCACGCGGTGGAGGCCTTTCTGGGCGCAGGGTCAGCATGATCCGACTGCTCTGCCCAGGTGGTGGTGGTGGCGGTGGTGGTGATGATGTTGGTTTTGTTGGAGGTTGTGGTGGTGATGGTGGTTTTGATGGTGATGGTGGGAGTGGTGGTGGTTTTGATGGTGGTGGTGCCAGGGACGGCATCAGCGCAGACCCCAGGCTGCGGGAGCAAGGCGCTGGTCTCCCTGGTGGTCTCACCCCAGTCTGCCAGAGCCTCTTCCTGGGTGCAGCGGGTCTGAACCCGGGCGTTGGGGTAGAGTCCCCGGCTGCCTTCCACGGCTGCTTCCGAGACGTGGTGGTGGACTCGCGGCTGGTGGTGCCCGGGGATCTGGGATCTGAATCTGACACGATCCAAGCGAACGTCACCATGGGATGCAGTGACGAGGACAAGTGTGAGGCGGCTCCGTGCAGGAGCCAGGGACGCTGTGTGACCCAGGGCTGGAGGAGCTACAGGTGTGTGTGCCACAGACCCTACGAGGGGGGCGGACTGCCAAGAGGGTGAGTATGAGGCATGGCAGCAAGCGCAAGCATTGTGACATAGTAAAAAAAAAAAGTTTTTAATTTGTATATATGCGGACGACTGCTTCATTCAATTTCTTCTTTGTTGGTACCTTTTTTCTTCATGTGTTTTTAATCAGGGGAAGCCGTGTCTTAACGGAGGGGTGTGTTACTCCATGTGGGAGGACTTCTCCTGCAGCTGCCCGCCCAGCACGGCAGGGAGGCACTGTGAGGAGGTGAGGTGGTGCGACCTATCCCCCTGCCCCTCCTCTGCAGTCTGCGCGCTGCTCCCACGCGGCTTCCAGTGTGAGTTCACCTACCATTCTGACCCCCTGCTCCTTTCTTACTATCTCACTCTCATCTTCCATCACAATGTCTTTAAACAACAGCGACAAAATAATAATACCACAGGATTTGGAATAATAAATGTAAGATGACATGAGAAGACATGATGTAAGGTATGGTGAGGTGAGGTGAGTTAAGGCAAGGTCAGGTAAAATCATCCCAGGGGGAAATCCAGGTGCTGCAGCAGCAAAATAAATGATAAAATACTATAGTTGAATATAGTTATAGTTGAATATACTATAGTTATACTTTAAATGGCTATAAATGGACCAGGCTGTTCTGTTCATATGAGTATCCAGTGAAGGCTGTGTGTGTGTGTGTGTGTGTGTATTCTTTGTTGCTGTTGGTCAGATTGTACAGCGTTTTGAGTCTATGAAAAATGCTTTATAAAATGAACATATTATTATTATTATTTCTGCAATCTCAGAAACAAGCGTCTCCTAACATGACCTTCTGCATGCCTATCCAACGTGACGCTACGGGGTGGTGCTAGCGGTGGCGGCGTTCTGTCCTACCGGGGCAATGGTCAGATCACGCGGCGCCTGACCAGCGTGGTCCTCCGCCTGCGGACCAGGCAGACGGACGC
The DNA here is from genome assembly GCA_900302345.1 of Melanonus zugmayeri. Taxonomy (NCBI): domain Eukaryota; kingdom Metazoa; phylum Chordata; class Actinopteri; order Gadiformes; family Melanonidae; genus Melanonus; species Melanonus zugmayeri. The sequence continues at coordinate 10,853 of OMKN01079739.1, forward strand.
CACGGTGCTCCGGGCACGTCAGGCCTCCGCCCACCTCCTCGCCGTCTTCCTGCGGCGCTCCCACCTCACCATGGAGCTGCAGGCGGACGGAGGAGCCCCCACCGTGTCCGTCCAGACCGCCGCCCCGGTCGCAGACGGCCACTGGCACACCGTCGAGCTCCGCATGGAGACGCCGACCGCAGAGAGCTCCCGGTGGGTGGTGGAGGCGGACGGAGGGAGAGCAGAGGCGCGGGTGTCCGACGCCGCGGGGGGCAGCTTGGACTTCCTGCGGGAAGGAGTGGACATCCAGCTGGGCGGTAGGGACTCTGGGGCGGGCTGGACGGGT
>OMKN01079740.1:8032-19538 GCA_900302345.1 Melanonus zugmayeri
TTGTTCTACACGATTCATATTCCGAACACATTCCATTGATACAAATGCGTTTTATGTGAACTAAATTACTAAATATAATATTTGGCGAAAGGCAAGGAGAGACGACCTCTCTGTCCGTCCTGCTGTCGTATCCTCCATACTACTCTGCCAAACCAATACAGCTCCGCGCGCGCTTTGTAGCGTGCGACGGAGACCGACCGTTGACGCGCGCGCCGCTCTGTGAGGGGAGATGGATTTGGCTGCGAGCTTGAAGGGGCGGGGGAGCACGCGCCTTTCACAGCTTGCATAGGCCTACAATTTAACTCATCAATAAGCAGGCTTATATTAAGTTCAGTGACATCTAGGCCTACTACTGAAGAAAGGAATGCAACATTGAAATGGGCTTACAATGTACCTAATGGAAGATAACTGTTGTGGGACCACATTGTAGGTCCTATAGTCTGGTTATAAAGCATCCAGGACACGGAATGAACCCAAGAACATTGGGTTATTATGGTGACTTTATAGCATAATAAAATGGGAATTAAAAAGCCAGTAAAGTCTGAAGGTCTAACCGCAAACTCTAATATTTCCCATTTGCATATATCCATTGTGTTACAGTGAAACTATTTCTTTTAAACAACTAGAATTTTATAAAATGTATGGCTTATACATTTTATAAAATGCTAGTTGCTCTGGAACCAAGATGGTTGTGAAAAATGTTATTTGATTTTCTCTGCCTCACCTGGCTCTCTAGCAATTAAAATATATTGCATCAACAATTAATCGAGGTGTATATATAGTCTCAACAATGAAATATATATATCTTTCAATGGGACCTCTGAAGTGGAAAACATGCACTAAAGACCATCCTACCCTCAAGCTTCTTGTGTTAATCAAATGTCAGTCATCTGTCCATGGGCACATGGTTGGTGTAGCTGCAGTAGTTTTTGACAATCAAATCATATGGCTTTAGTTTAATAAATTTATTCAAATATAACGTAATTCAAATGTAACCTGTTAGTCAACAGTTGCCAAGATGATCAAGATGTACACAGTTAAGACACAGAGATTTGGAAAGATAATTCATAATGTATTTAATGAAATCTATTTTGCAATGAACTATTAACACAAAAAAAACGTTCTCCTAAAGTTACACATGTCTAGTAGTGTCAGCCGTTAAAGTTGCACTATGTATAGAGGCGGCGTGGAGTTGTGCTGCCTCTGGATTTACAACCTCACCCTGGAGAACACAGACATGTCTCTAGACGGCTTCACCGGCTGTTGTTATGGTTCTACTTTTTGAGTCATAGCTCTGAGTTCAGGGTCCCATGGTGACAAGCATTTGGCTTTGGGTGTGCTGAATGCGGACACAGAGCGCCTTCCAGGTGGGGTATTTAACTCCCTATCAACAACTCGCCATGCAAATATGTCTCAGGGGTGTTCACAACCGGACTGCTAAAAATACAGGTGTCAACACTTCCAAGACGCATTCAAGGCACATTAAAATCCTATCTGATAAGTCAGAGAGCGTCTGTTCCAGATTTGTGATCTCTGGGTTTATCTGCATGCCTTTATTCACTTTGTATTGGCTGCTGCTTGTAGCACTGCAAAGTGCTGCAAAGAGATGATGGGAGGGCTTGTGTGCAAGCCATGCTGTTGAGGATGAAAATGGGTGGAAGAAAACTTGCAGTTCAGTTAACGATGTGCTACACAAATCAGCTATTTCATTGGATAAATAAGATTCAATATGTTCTGGCAGATTTAAATGTATTGATGCAGGCAACCTTAATTTTCATTCCAATTGCATTGAATTGTCTTCTGTTTAAAGGGTCCCTAGGTGTCATGTTGATGAGCTATTACAAGCCAATTTCAAAACCAATCATTTTGTGACATTGCAATTGTCCACTCGGATACATCAAAGATGTTCTAATAAGAAGATATGGCTGAATTTGTGAAGCAAACACCAGGGGCACAATTTACATGTACTTATTTAGCGCTGCTGTCCAATTAATCTGATAACTTTTAAGGCGAGAAATATGTATCTTAGATGCAAAATATGCACCTGCTTTATTCAAATGACCCCTATTTAAAGAAAACTGTGAAGCGATTCAGGAGGATTACCACTGCTGCCAGCTGCTTGTCACGTCGTGTAGCCTCAGGGCTAGTGCAACTGCTCTAAAACGGAGGTCATATCATATCCATCAATTGTGTATCAGCAAATAATGGTGTATTCACAATAACCCATTGATTGTTGTTATTTGCACAGTAGCAGCGAATAGCCCATGCACAACTGAAATAGGCAGAGATTTTCATTTTATAGCATTTAGCGCAGTTCACCCCATGCACTGTCTAGCACTGTCCCCCTGGTGCTCAAGCATGGTACTGCAGTCTTTTTCCTGAGTGGCATAGCTCTCTCTTTATAATAGCTCTGGATGTATGATGGACAGATCAACACCAACCTACCAGTTGATACAGTCCACCAATCTACTCCTTCCAGCTGGTGGACACTCCCACATGATGTCATAATGGTTTGGATTTTGAAATGGCTCGTAATGGCTCATCAACATCAACAGCTGGTAAAACAGGGGCCCTTTATTGTGAGGTGTGACTGCAATCTGGGTTCAACCCTAGTTCAATATATATGTCTAAACACAAGAACACATATGTGTTTTTGTATATGGATGGTTGTGCGTGTGTGTATGTGTGTGTGTGTGTGTGTATGTGTACGTTTATGTAAAGAAGAGAGTGACTGAGGCTGTAGTGGCAAAAAGTAGATTCTCATCACACACTCAACATGAATTAATTAAAAAATTTCAAAACACACAATCTCAACACACAGCCTCGTCTCAGAGATATATCATTAGATAGGCATCACATTATTATTCCTTGAACTATACTTTAGAACAGACAACGTCTCTCCATGATGGTTCACTCATGAATGCAAAACCTTGAAGCATAGTGTGCATTCGGACACACAGCCGTCTACCGACACAGTTTTACAATGCACACGCATGCATGTGAATATTCTGAGGCTGCTTTGACGGACAGACCCTTTTAACCTGAATTCATTGCTCGCTAATGACTCACAGTTCTCCATAATGATGACACCCCACACACGTGACTGGACTGCAAAGAGATGCACAACATATTCATGGACAGGTGAGAGATACATATATAGCACAAGGCAGATGTGGAAGAAAAGAGAAATCAATAAATAAATAGGCATTAAACAGTGTTGCCACTCTGCCCTGCTGAACATATATCAAATCAATGTTTCATATGCAAAGTTTAGCAAATACATCATTATTATCCAGCTGTTGAGTGTGTCTGTTGAACGCTACATTCTGTGTGTGTGTATGTGTGTGTGTGTGTGTGTGTGTGCACATGCGTGCAACATTCATGCCAAGTATGTAAAAGGGGTGCGTTCAGGGAGCTTACTGACACCCAATTAAGTATGCATATATTAGCAGAAGCTAGTAGCTAGTAGATCAGCCTAATGGCTGAGCATTTGTCTTTTTTAGCCCTTGTTACTCTGCTGAGGAATCATCAGAGAAAATATACCAATAGTTTGGCTCACCGCAGTGATAATCACAAACAACAATCATTTTGAGCATTAGTAATGGACAACAAAAAATGTATTGTAGTTTTTTTGCATCTTTCTTCACATCAGTTTTAGTTTTTTTCTTGTACTTTTTCAAAGACCGGCTCAAAGTTTCTCAAAGATCTTAAAGACAGATAGACAGACAGATATACAGATGGACTGATCGACAGATAGACAGGTCAAGCGTTACCTCGATGTGCCCTCATAGCGCTACAATAACCAACCCTATTTCTTTTCTTATGTTCGCCAAACAACTTCTGAACTCTCAGGCCGAATCTTCTGAATCAAACTGAAAAGTGTTGTATCATACCATTTCAAGCAGGAAAGACTAGTTTATGTTTAAACAAGTTTACCAATAGACAATATTAGTTTTGGATTAGATCCCATCATGATTTCTTTTTTTGTGGGACGAAGAAGCCAGGAAATCAGCCTGGAGAAGACGTTCCCCCTTGATGGAGTCTAGACGCTGGTGATGGTGATGAGGTTTTTAGACGCTGGTGGTGGCGGTGAGGTTGTTAGACGGAATCCCTGGTGAAGTCTGGTCTCCACTGGGTTCATCTCCTGCTGCTGAGACAGTGAGGGACTGGAAGAATAGGGTATATCCAGCTGTTAGTTTTGACCAAAGTGGTCTGACAGCATGGGAATGTTTTGACATGTGAGCTGGTGACTGAAGAGTGTGGGGGATGTAGTCTTTTACCATTGTAAAGTCATCACATTATCCCTTTTAGAATATTGAACTGAGTAAAAGTCATGTTTATGTAATATATAAATGCTATACCTTTCTAAATATAGGCAGCAAGGACAAAAGCAGTCTGCGTGAGAATATTTGAGGTTAATAACAAGGTTTGTAGTCATGCTCTGCAAAGCAAAGTATTACAGTTATTACTATACAGTTATATTTTGTGTTTCTATATCGACAAATATTAAGAGTGGCTGAAAACCAGAGTAAATTTCCTAAAAAAAAAAATAAGCTGATTCTGAAGTGCTGTAATTTCTATTATTATATAATATAAATTGAATGTTTCACCCAGAAAAGGTGAACTAGCTAATTAATTCTTCTTTATTTTTTTATTATTATTGCACTTAGATCGCATCAGACAAAACTCAAATTAATGTCTGGTTCCTAAGTGTTTTAAAGAATGCCAGACTAATTTAGTCAGACCTCCAGCTAAAAAATCCATAACATCAGCACACAGAAAAACAGGCAAACTGTTACATTTCAAGCACCATCATGAGTATTTGGTATGCGTTATGCATATTCGGCACTCATGATGTGTTCACTAATGCATTGGTTCCAATTTAATTTTTTTTTAAAGTAACTGGACACCTGGCTTAAAGTAATACAAATGCATATATGATATCATAGTTGGGTGTCTCATTAAGCATCCACAAAAATTGGAGTGAAAAAAAACATTCATAGCTATTAGAAAACCTAGATCAAAAAAGCTGCTTATTATGCTGTTGGCACTTTGCCAAGACCGTGTGGGCTTGATTGACTTCTCCCTGGCTCCGCCCATGTCAAACAAGCTCTCATTTCCACGACAATGGTGCACGCTGCAGTCAGTGTAGTCCAGCCCTATATGTTTGAGCTGCGTGATTCTTGGATGGATGAGGCAGAAGCCTCAAAACAATTCATTTGAATTGGTCACTGAATGGTGAGTTACAAAATGCTTTGCTATCCGGATGAACCGAGCCGAGCCGCCTCAGGGCGCGTCTCGGCGGCCAGGGACCCCCTCCTTCCCCCCGGGAGCCTCGCTAGGTGCAGAAGCCGGTGGACCGCGGCTGTCCGCATCTCCCGCCGCGTGTCGAGGTCTCTCCGTCCCCCTGGGAGCCTTGCTAGGTACTGTCGGGGCGTGGCAGCCGGTGGTGGGCGGGTGCGGGCGAGCGAGTGATGGCGGGACGCTTCTTCTCAACCCCCCAAACTTTTCCCCGAGGCAACCACTGTGAGCCTTCCAGCCGCTGCCCAGCGGTGTGGAGCCACACAACAATCGAGTTGATTGTTGCGTGGCTCCCCGCCTCCGATCAGGAGCCCCCTCCGTCCCCCTGGGAGCCTTGCTAGGTACTGTCGGGGCACGGCAGCCGGTGGACGACGCGCACCGACGGTGCCTAGCGAGGCTCCCAGGGGGACGGAGGGGGCTCCTGGCTGTCGAGACGGGCCCTGGGGCGGCACGGCTTGGTTCGTCTAGATAGCAAAGCATTTTGTAACTCGCAGTACATTTCAGCACAAAGAAACAATAATAAAGAAAAAAAAGGTAAATAAATCACACAATCCAAATAAAAGAGTGGATAAAATAAAAATGTAAATACCAAAAAGAGAATTTCTAATTATGAGCCAGATTAAAAGGGTATGTTGTCAGTGAGCAAGGAATATAACAATTAATGTATGGTTTATAGGGCTCGACCCCACAACCTTGGCGTTATTAGCACCATGCTCTAACCAACTGAGCTAACCGACCACTTTGCTCATCATCAAGCGGAGGAAATGAAACTAACCAGGATTCCCCTAGTAGCGGCGAACAAAGAGGGAAACACCCAGCTCCGATTGGTTTGTGGATCTTGTCTCTTCTATGATTGGTTCATAGTTTTGATGTTGTGATTGGTTCTCCACTTATTACGAAATAAGTGGAGCTAATATCCCGCCCAATTCAAATCCAACATCAGGAACGAGTAAAAAACGTGAATGACAATATTTCAGACATGGATTGAAACTAATGTCTAATACTATTTAGGTGCTTACTAGTATGTACATAAGACGACGGTTCCCCTTTAAAGGTACGTGTCCAGTACCTTTAAAGGGGAACCGTCACGCTCAGCTACTTTCTAATATAAGAGTACTGCTTCATACGCGTGTTGTGAAAAAATTTCCACAAAAGAATCACAGGGACCATTGACAACGTCATCAGTCCGGATTTGCATTCATCAAATAGGACCGATGACGTCAATGTCCCAACTTTTCTGTAATTTTTCCACGGAAACAGAGTACAAACCAGTGGCATAGCCAGGAATTGATTTCAGGGGGGGTTGATAACGTTTCAAAAACATAAAGAGTTATACGTAGAAATGATAGATATCGAAAGCTACTGTTTTATTCCCCATTGATTTTATTAATCATTATCAATTTAGACAGGGCATATCTTCTGCTGATCTGTTTTTGATTCAGATTTTCTTTTTATATTGTGATATGGTTGCCACTGCATGCCATCTCCTGTCCCCTCTCCTCTCCTTTCCTTATCTCCACTCTTCCCCTCTCCTATCCTTTTGTCTCCACTCCTTTCCTTGTTCTCCTTGCAGTCCTTATTCTCTCCTCATCTCCTTGTTAAGGTGTTGTACTTGGACCCAAAAGCAGGAACGGAGATGGTTAAGAAATAACAACGATTTATTGTACAGAAGGCACATAAGTCAATAACAGATCGTGGAGACAGAGAAGTTGGTGTTGAAGAGCTGGAGATCAGCAACACAGAATGAAGTGGTGAGAGCACCACGCCTAAGTAGTGACCCTAATTGGATTGGGTCCAGGTCTCGTCAGTCCTCCCCGTGAACCAAGCCACGCCCTCTGCCAAAGACTATATGGAAGAAACCAAAAGTAGGGGAAAAAAAGGGAGAACAAAACAAAACAACAAACAACACCTCCAACAGCCCCCAGGACATAACAGTACCCCCCCCCCCTTAATGGACGCCACCTGGCGGCCTACCAAGCTTGTCCGGGAAGTCCCGGTAAAAATCTCTCAGTAGATCAACATCTAAGATGAGGGAACGAGAAATCCAGGACCGGTCCTCAGGACCGTATCCCTCCCAGTCTACCAAGTACTGGAACCCCCGGCCCTGCCTTCGTACATCCAGCAGCCGCTGGCAGTGCAGGCAGGGTGGTCCTCAATGAGCCGGGGGGTGGGGGGGGGTTCGGCCGGAGGGCACAGGGGACTCGTGGAGACCGGTTTGAGAATGGATACATGAAATGAGGGGTGTACATTCAAGGCCTCAACCTGACAACACTGGGGTTAATAATGCGCTCAATCCTCAAGATCCCAGGAGGACAACCACACCTTCTGGCCCGGACCATAATCTGGCGCAGCAGTCCGATGTCTATTGGCAATCCTCTGGTTTCTGGACAAAGTCCGGAGAAGGGCTGCGCTCGTCTCCCACCATACCCAGCAGACACGCCGGAGATGGTGCTGGACAGCCGGAACCGCAGTCTCCGTCTCCTGAGCTGGGAAGAGTGGGGGCTGAAACCCGTTGGACGCCATAAAAGGTGACATCCCTGTGGCAGAGCAAACCAAGGAATTGTGGGCATACTCCACCCATGGCAGATGAGTAGCCCAGGAGGCAGGATGTCGAGCCATAAGGCAGCGAAGGGCCGTCTCCAGATCCTGGTTGGCCCGCTCCGTCTGGCCGTTGGTCTGTGGGTGGTATCCGGAGGACAAGCTGGCTGATGCCCCCAAGGCCTGAAGAAACGCCTTCCATACCCGTGAAACAAACTGTGGACCCCGATCTGACACAATGTCCAGGGGAATACCGTGTAACCTAAATACGTGTTGTACTAGAAGATTAGCTGTCTCCAAAGCAGAGGGTAGTTTGGGTAAGGGCACAAAATATACAGACTTGGAAAAACGATCAACAATGGTGAGTATGGTGGTCTTACCCTCCGAGGGCGGTAGGGCGGTAACGAAATCCACCGCGATGTGAGACCAAGGGCGGGTTGGGACAGGTATGGGACGAAGAAGGCCGGCAGGCGCACGATGAGAGGCCATGCTGCATAAGGTCTGGTGGGCACAGGAATGAACAGGAGACTCCGAGGACACTCGGCTGGGGGACGATGGAGCTGCTGAGCCTCCTGGACCAACTGCTCCACGTCCTACCTGGCCGCAGCAACCACACAGGAGGAAGGGAGGATGGTCTCTACCGGAGGTTCCCTCCCCGGAGGCGCAAACTGGCGAGAGAGGGCGTCTGGCTTAATGTTCCTGGATCCAGGACGGTAGGTGAGCATGAAATCGAAACGGCCCAGAAACAAGGCCCAACGGGCTTGGTGTGAGTTCAGCCTGCGGGCTGACTGCAGGTAAGACAGATTCTTGTGATCCATCCACACAATGAACGGAAGTGAGGACTGTTGAATAAATATAAAATGTATATAGTATATTATGCCATGTGTTTACTGATTAGATCCACACACATCTATCTTCTCATTATAATACACGGGGAGTAAATGAGTAATATAGAATGAATACGTAATAATGACTCGCACATACGGGATACATTATAATCACGTCACATCTTGTGACCAAACACATAGAATTCTGGGTAATGCAGTTCTTAACGGGTGACACCTGGGAACACCGTGGTATGACGCGGCCTCCCTTGCGCTTCGGCCAATGGGAAACATAGTGGGAAATACCAGGGAAACTTCTCCCCTTTGGTTTAAAGGGAGACGCACACAGATCGCTCCTCCTCTCTGTCTTCACTAGGACTTCTTAGGTCGGCTTAGAGCCGCGGTGCACCGCATTTTTTTATTTTTGTAGAACCCTCCTTTTCTCTTGAGATCTACCCAGTGTTAAGTTTAATAAAGTCCGGTTAAATATACTATTGTCTCCTGATTCGAAGATTCTTTGAAATACGCAACAGGACTCCTCCAGCTAATGTCTCCACTCCTGGAGGGCCAACACCACAGCCAGCAGTTCTCAGTTCCCAACGTCATAATTTCTCTCCGCCGAGGATAACTGATGCGAGAAAAAGGCACAGGGATCCAGCTTCTGGTCAGCCGAAGAGCGTTGGGAAAGGACAGCTCCAACCCCCGTGTCGGACGCATCTACCTCGACCATGAATTGGGCCGCGGGATCTGGGTGTGAGAGGACAGGTGCCGTGGTGAATAGTTCTTTCAGGCGCTGGAAGGGGGCTGCGACTTTACTATAATTTCTAATGAAACACCTGTAGAAATTGGCAAAACCGAGAAAACATTGCAGTTCCTTGCGGGTGGACGGAACAGGCCACTCAGCCACCGCTTCCACCTTCGTGGGATCCGCTTGCAGCTCCCCTTTCCCACAATGACCCCCAGAAAACTGACGGAGGTGGCATGAAAGTCACACTTCTCAGCTTTCACATACAACCGGTTCTCCAAAAGTCTTTTAAGCACAAGTCAGACATGCTGAATGTGTTCGCCCTCGTCCTGGGAAAAAATCTAAATATCATCTAGATCAGTGATTTTCAACCAGTGTGCCGCGGCACACTAGTGTGCCATGAGAAATCGTCAGGTGTGCCGTGGGAAATTATCTAATATCACCTAGATCACTAATAATTCTTGTGGCAGATAATGTAATACTCTTCTATTTCAGTGGGTGGCAGCAGAGGGCTATAAATGTCTGTAAAGACAATAGAGTTAGTGCTGCGCAACACATGACAGTGGCAGTTTGGGATCACAGCAAGACGAGCAAGTGACAGTGATGGAGAAGTTTTTGAGAAGGGAAAATGCAAATGCCGAACAGGGCCCTGGACAAAATTCTGACCCAGATGAAGGCCCTAGTATGAGTGGTCGACAAAAGAAAAAAGAAAAGACGGTGAGCTCGAGGCAATACAGCGAAAGCTATCTTAAATTTGTGGTGAGTGTGTGGTGAGAAGCTATCCAATAGCGCCATGGTGCCAAGCAAGCTTAAACGCCATCTCCAAACGAAACACCCTTCCGTTCAAAACAAGCCGATGGACTATTTTGTACGCTTACGTACAAACAATGAGAAACAGGCAACTTTTTTTTAGAAAAACCACAAAGGTAAACGAGAGAGCCCTCAAAGCTAGCTACCTTGTTGCTGAACTCGTAGCTAAATCAAAAAAGTCCCACACTGTGGCAGAAACATTAATACTGCCAGCTTGTAAAGCCATTGTAAATGAGATGCGGCCCTGACGCGGCCAAAGAGATAGCTAAAGTGCCTCTCTCAGATAACACAATTGCCAGACGTATTGATGACATGTCTGTGGATATCGAAACTGTTGTTTTAGAAAAGATGCACATCAGTAAGAAATTTGCCTTGCAACTTGATGAGTCGACGGATATTAGTGGACATTGTCAGCTCTTGGCCAACGTGCGTTTTGTGGATGGAGAAGCCATTAGAGAAAACTTCCTATTTTGCAAGGCACTGCCAGAAAAACCAACAGGAGAGGAAATATTTCGGGTCACGTCGGAATATCTTGACAAAAGCGGGCTTACGTGGGAAATCTGCACAGGTCTCTGCACTGATGGAGCCGCAGCCATGGTCGGGCGCATCAAAGGCTTCGTAAGTAGGGTCAAAGAAAAAACCCCAGATGTTATTGTTATGCACTGTTTTTTGCACCGTGAGGCCCTCGTTGCAAAGACCTTACCAGCAGATCTAGCTCCTGTGTTGGATGATGTTGTGCGCATAGTGAACTTTGTGAAGACGTGACCTTTGAAATGTCGCTTATTCGCGTCTTTGTGTGAGGAAATTGAAGTGGAACATAAAGTCTTATTGCTCCACACGGAGGTCCGGTGGCTGTCGCGCGGCAAAGTGCTGGCCCGTGTGTATGAGCTGCAAGAGGAACTTAAAGTTTTTCTGACAAACGAGAGGTCCGATTACTCAAAGCTGCTTGCAAGTGATGAGTGGTGTGCAAAGCTGGCATACCTGACTGATATACTTCATCATCTGAATGAACTGAACACACAGATGCAAGGTCGAAATGAAAACCTTCTTACAAGCACTGATAAAATGAATGGATTCCATTTAAAGGTGCAGCTCTGGCAACAACATGTGCAGCGTGGCAACCTTGAGATGTTCCCACTCACCGAGAAACTGCATGGCAACACTGCTGCAATGTGCGAGGTGATTGGCACACATTTGAAAACTCTTGAGGAGAAGTTGTCATTTTATTTCTATTCAGCCTTCACAGAATGCCTTGACTGGGTTAGGGACCCATACAGCTCAGCATCCG
>OMKN01079741.1:0-14629 GCA_900302345.1 Melanonus zugmayeri
GTGTTACCTCTCTCTTTCTCCCGCCATGCCCCCACTTTCCCGCCTCCCACTCTCTGCCTCACCTGTTGTTAAGTAACATGTGATGCTGGGTTACAGTTGCTACGCCCACAGGAAAACACAGAAAGGCCAGGGAAGATGTAATATAATATGTATATACATACGTATGTATTTTATATACTGTATATTTCATATGTATGTATGCATATGTATATATATATGTGTGTGTATATATAGGTACTGTATATGTGTATATATGTGTGTGTATATTTATATATGTATGCATATGCATATACAAGCGTGTATATGCATACACGCTTGTATATGCATATACACGCGTGTGCTCTCCATCAGCGATCCTTCTTTTCATTACATTATAATGTCATTAATGGCTGCCTGACTCTCTCTCATCAAGTCTCATTATCCATCAAGCTCGGAGAGCCCGGCCCCTGGGTTTCTTTTGGATATCAATTTGGTGTGAATGCATTATACATGATTTAATCACCATATCTCCAGCCACAAGGAGAATGCCGCCGTGTTCGTGTCGAGCTTCTTGTGCATTATGAGTTTTCATATTTAAGCATTTTTTTTTACATTTCATACAAAGGGAAGGGAAATAATGGATGTGTGTGGGGCTGATCGACTAGTCGCTGAATGCAAATTATGAAAACCTAAGCTTGCTGCTGTTGTCCCACAAATGGCCTAAAAAATGAATGCATTGTTAAGAATTAATGTCACATGTAGCATATGAACCTTGGCTCATACATGAAATTCTTTATGAAAATGGACAGCAGAAAAGTTGTTACAGGCGCTGTCTAAATAATAGACATGAAAAAATTGGCTTTAGCTTCACTGTTTGCCGGGAGCTCACATGCATTTATTTGAAGGAAGATGCTTTTACACTTAGAAAGGTCACTATAATACAAAAAAATCAGACATGCTATTTTATTATCACAATTAAAACAAGCTGTATTAACATCAAAACTAAGCCTGAGAACGTCCTTATCCTGACAACTAATTGCCTAGTTAGTCATTAGACCACATTCCTAGAAGATAGTTAGGTGAAAGCTAGGCTTGGCACAGTATCTTGGCTCTTATTCCTACTGAAGAAGCAAACGTATCCAAATCCATTGTGTTTCTTCACAATGAAACACAGGTGTGTACACAAATGCAGAGGGTGCAAAGGGTCAAAGACGTGGCATGTCAATTCTGGTGTCCAAAGCATATTTATAATGTTAAAAATATATAAACATTTTAAAACACTACATTATGTTACTCAACTCTCCCCTCTTTACTTACTCATATGAGTATTCATTGTAAGAAATGACCATTTAAAGAGCTATTGAGCTCAAAAGTACCAAACTGTCCTTCCTGGGTAATGTCCCGGCTTAAAAAATGGTGTTGATGTTTGCAATGATACCTACAAATATAGTAACAATACTAAGCTTATTACATTTTTATGCAAGAAAGACTTGTCTCCATATTTGGATTTCCCTAATGTCCTTCCTGGGTAACAGACATCCAGTGGCTATTTATTACCCATAATGCATTTGGATAGTCATGTGACCAGATATTGCATCATAAAGAAGATTCCGAATGACCCCCAAAACATATGGAAAGGTCAGTAAGTCTTTCTTAAAATGTTGATATTTTGACCTTTTCAGTCACTGGTGCCTTATGTAGCAAAATCATGTCTTTCTGGATAACGCTAAGAAAACTTATATGATTTGCGGATCTTTGCATACCTGTCTGCTGGACAAACATCTGTAAAAGTCCAGTAATGGAAGAGCTCTGAACTTGTTTTGGAGTTGTGAATCAGATTGGAGTTCAATTAGTTCAATTTGAAGCTCCTCACTGACTGTGTCCACATTAACAGTGAACCAGTCCCCCCAGGATTCCGCGGGGACATTCCGCAGACATTAAAAAACAACTTAAAATGACCAGTTATTAACCCTCTGGGCTCGACGATGTCGCCATCGACATGGAACGTTACTCTACTTACTCTTTGTAGAATATCTCCAGAACGCTGCATGCTAGACTCTTACTTTGAAAAGCGTCTATTCGTTATTCGCGATCGTACCCCTTTCAGAAGCTTTGTTATCCAGCCTAGAACAGCAGTGTCTCTTTGGGGACTTAAATAAATCCATAACGAAATAAATCCATAACGATAAATCCAACAGAATGTCTTCTGTGATTATTTATACATTGTTTTGTGTTGTAAACAGTCATTGTTGTTAGCGGATGTGATGTAAGCCTCGCTCAGCCAATAGCTGGGTGGTGTGACACTCAGGGTAGATGTACAAATTTAGTTTGTACATCTAGTTACACTCACTGGAGCGCACGGAGAGAGATGCTTTTTTGAGTTGCTGTTTTCTTTTACACACAGGGTTAAAGGGTTATTTCTGCTTTTTCCAAAAAGAAAAAATATAAAATAAAATATGTATATGAAATATCGGAACAAGCCCTTGAACTTTTCTTTGTTCACTCAGCTGTCAAACAATCAAAGCTGCCACCTGAACTCATTTATATAATAGTGTGTTGCAGCGACATCTAGTGGTTGGGATGATTTGAATTCTGAATTCTTCATGATTCTGCCACGGACGGCCCGGGATTCCAGAATAATGGGGGGTGTAGTTAACGTCATGCTGGGGCCAACGCGGCGGGCCAAAAAAAAGGGAGCCCCAAATTGGGCGGGCCTGATTTATATGATTCAATGATAGCAACACAGGTCATTATCATTGATTTTTGTGAGGTTATTGTCCAAATAATGAACCAATAATAATGCTATAATCTAATATTTAAGGTTTTAATAAAGTTTTAGTATAGCTTTTGATGTTTCAAGGTCAGGTCTGTCCTTCCAGATGCCACTGTCTAATAAAGAGAGACAGAGACAGTTCAGGGCCAGGAAGAACAAAGATCCACAAACTAGGGCTGAGTTTCTTGAGCAAAAGAGAGCAAGGTATTGTGATTTAGTAGTGTGATACAGCAGATCAGTAAAAAGGAAAAATTGAAAGATTCATCAAAATAGGTTTACACTCATTTGCAAAAGGCCTAGATGTTTTAATTGAGCAATTGATCAGATTATGCTGACCTTTCGAGTGGCTAATGTGCTTCATCAAAATAATAATAATCAAGGAGGATTTGTGCCAATTTTAGTACTTGTATCCACGTTTGAAAGATTTCCCTGAAATATGCAGTTATCTGCTCCACTATGAACTTTTATATGCCAACAATGGTAGACATTTTAATAATTAAAAAATCCATTCCCGTTACCCAGGAAGGACATTTTTCATGGGAGAAATCATATGATTCACCGAAAAATTTTAATTGCATTCTTAAAATGAATCCCTGTTGTTGAGTTGAATACAGAACACTCTAATAAAGATAGCAAGTGCTTAAATTGGCATTTTTAGCCAATTTAATTTATTTTCAATTTTTAAATCCTTATTCGGCTTTGACCCACAAACCTGACAACCCAGAAAAGCATTAAGCAATACAATTTCTAGGAACTGTAATACATGGTTTGTCTCCTCAACAAGCATTTCAAATATGACTGACAGAATATGCAATGGCTGAAGTTGCCATCATATCTTTCCACAGACTATTATCTCTTGACGCAAAGTCCATCAATTTACACCTTCCTAAGGGGAAGGTGAGCCTCTATAGGAAAGATGAGATTATCCACATACATGTACTGCACAGCAGAACAACAAGACAGACCTGAGCTGGAGAAGTTTGTTCATGTAGGTTTCCTGCAAACTGGTTGGTTCTCCCCGCACCAAAGGATGCGTTATTACTAGTGACATGTCCTTGACCCAGACCAAAACACACTGTGTTCGGCTAGTACTGTACTCTGTGGTATGGGGGAAATCTAGAGGACAAAAGACTTACAATTTGCTTAAACATTATAATCTGAATATCTAGTAAAGTAGCCGTGTTCCTCATTATCCCACACTGTAGTCAAAATACGACGCCTACGGTTATGCCCTCAACTTGAGCAAACAGGCAGGATCTGGGTCATTGCAATAAAAAAAATTATTATGTATGATATGAAGTTAGCCCAATTCTATCCAATGCTCCACTAATCCAATAACCAAGACCTACTATAGTAATATGAACTTCCACATTAAACTCCAAGGCCACAGCCAAACAATTTGTATTATTTATTTATTTTTGTAAATGGAATATATCTGTCAACAATGACGACCACAGCCTTGGAGAGTCTGATTGGCTACTGAACATTTAAAAGATACCTACATATACTGTGGTCCAGACAAACTTCCACATATAGAGCAGTGGTTCCCAACCTTTTTAGGTCAAAGGCACACCACGATCCCAACCAGAAATTCAAGGTAGACCAATGTAAAGCTAGGGCATGGATATGAAAAATGTCACACCCAATATTACCAGGATATTATATACATGGTTATTAACCATTTTCACAATATTTCACACAGCAGTCTGTCAAAAAAGTATCACATGGATACAGGTTAATAAAAGGCAATTGCATTATTTGTCAAATATGTATTGAAATGGAGAAAGAACTTGCATTAGTCTACGTCAGTCATTCCCAAACTTTTTCAGTCAGGCCCTCCTTGGGTAAATGGAAATATTTTTTCCATTTAGGCCCCCCCCTACACACCACTCCCCACCTAGCTTGGTAGAATGAATTGTAATCAATACATGTTTGCAAAAACATGGCTATTTCTGTCTAAAAATGATGCAACTAAAGTTCAACTAGTTCACACCATTTTATGAACATACAAAACGAGTGCAATTGATATGGCAAATGATCAGCTGCCACAATTAAATAATGAATTGTAATAACATTTATGTGAAAATTACGACCATTATTAATTATTATGACTTATTATGAATTATGACTCGAATGATACCATGCCACGAGAAATGCCAATGATACCATGTCCCCACACTGAAGATCATTATGGCAGATTTGAATATAGGTAGTCCATCAATGACTAGTGTGGGCCTGCTTTGCACTGTACATTTTCTCAAAGCGGGGTTGCTGCTTTGAGATGGGCACTCTCAGTGCACTCTCAGTGGGCACTCTCAGTTCATGTGAACTGCAGCCTCTTGGTTGAGTCTGAAATCATATCAATGTACTGCTCCTCTTCTTCAGCAGTAAACATGTCATATTTTGCAGCATCCTGTTTTTGCAGGGCTGAGATGTGATCTCTCATACATGGAATGACTGCCTAATGTTAATGTGTTCTGCAGTTCATTAGTCTCAATGAATCCCTTGAGATTCTCAAATGAGTCTATATCCCCCTGTTCAAGTCTCCTGTCCCACATGTCCAGCTTCCTTGTGAAGGACTGTATCCTGTCTGCCAGCTGTGGAAGGTGTGTGTTGGTGCCCTGCAGCTGTGTATTCAATTAATTTAGCTTCTCAAACATGTCACTTAGGTATGAATTGATTTCATCGCACAGTTCAGAGAAAAGCCGAGCCTTCAGTGTTCTTGTTTTAATGTAGTTCACTGTGGCGATAACATCAGAGAGCACATTGTTTAGTTCCTGACTGAGGTGTTTTGATGCCAGCGCCTCTCTGTGTATTATATTCTTGTAATTTTCTTTTGAAATCAATGGTCTTTCCCTTGTAACTGGGGTGTGTGGTCTCCAAGTGACGTCTCAACTTGTTTGGCTTCATACTATCTGCTGCTAGTGTTTTCAAACACAGGACACAAAGAGGTCGTTCCTCCACCCATCCTGTGCGTGTCAGTCATTGGTGGAGCAGTCCGTCAATCCCACCTAACCCGGGAAATACGAAGTGATTGGAGTGTCCCTTGGCAGAGAACAAATAGGTTAAGAGCAAAACAATTTTTTTTCAGACCATCTGTTTCAGATCAGAGCTGTGAGACAAGAAATCACGTGACTCGCAAACTTCCAACTGTGTGGCAGATCTCTGATTTCCCCACAAGGTAAAGGTATGAACAGAGATGTAGTTTCACAAATTATACATTGAGTAAGCCAAACTAAGCTTGAGGTTTTTCCACCCTTACTTTTGTGACTTTTAATCAAAGGAAACTTTCAAACCTCCCGACAGCATCAAGAGCTCCAACGCCACAGCACTCTGTACACCATAAACAGCACTCAACGTGTATATTTTTCCTGCCTTTTATCTACTGTAGCATGTAACCTTGAAGTTTCTAAACTCATAAATATTTGCACCACATATGTTGTGGTAGAGATAATGGGGCTGGCAAGCAAAAGGTAAAAAAATTGCTCAGTGTGAATAGCCATATAAGGGCAGGTCCCGGCCATCCTAATGAGTACTATCAACACATTGCTGAGCACAGTGTCCCTTTGCAGATCATACACACTAATCACCACAGCTGGGGACGGGAACACAAGGCACTTCTATGGATGATTTCTAGTGTGTGTGTGTGTGTGTGGAGGGTGACATTTAGCTGTGAATGTGAATGGTATTTTAGCATTAATAATGGTGAAATTCCTCTGTGAATAGGTTATCCTAGCTGCAAATGTCGTATAAAAATGTGTGTTTTTGTCTGTGGTGTGTGAACTGTAAACTAAAAAGTGTGAACCAAAGGAAAAAACAGGGAAGCCATTTACAAGGTACTACCCTCCAGCTGCCCTTGGCATGAATGAAGCTGCTTTTCACCAGTTTTAGCTCACACTTTAACACTGATGTCTTTGCGTGTATGTGTATTTATACGTGTATGTGTATGCTTGTTTATTTGTTAATGTGTACAGCTGTGGTCAAAGGTTTACATACACTTGTAAAGAACATGTATATCATGGCAGTCTTGAGTTTCCAATGATTTCTACAACTTCTGTGATGGAATGATTGGAACACACATCTTTGTCACAAAAACAGTCATGCATTCTGGAAATGACAGAATCTGCTGGATCAAAAATATACATACATACAGAAACTTGAATTATCAATTTTGGTGATATAGAAAGTTGTGTCAATCAAATTTGCTTTGTGGCATGGCCTCTTAACTTCTTGTGAGTGATTATGATTGACTACAGCTGGTGACTTCTCTGAGCCCATTTAAATAGGGCTTGTTTGATACACTCATTAGACTCAGCCACAAATGCTACAATGGGAAAGTATAAGGAGCTCAGCACGGATCTGAAAAAGCGGATAATTGACTTGAACAAGTCAGGAAAGTCCTTTGGAGCCATTTCAAAGCAGCTACAGGTCCCAAGATCAACTGTGCAAACATTTGTTTGTAAGTATAAAGTGCATGGCATAGTTGTGTCACTGCCACGATCAGGAAGAAAATGCAAGCTATCACCTGCTGCTGAGAGAAAATTGGTCAGGATGGTTAAGAGTCAACCGAGAACCACCAAAAAGCTGGTCTGCGATGAATTAGAAGCTGATGAAGAACACAGGTGTCAGTGTCCACAGTCAAGTGTGTTTTACATCACCATGGGCTGAGAGGCTGTTGTGCAAGTAGGAAACCCTTGCTCCAGAAGCGGCACCTTAAGGCTCAACTGAAGTTTGCTGCTGATCACATGGACAAAGAAAAGGCTTTCTGGAGGAAGGTTCTGTGGTCAGATAAAACAAAAATTGAGCTATTTGGCCACAATTACATTGTTTAGAGGAGACAAAGTGAGGTCTTCAACCCCAGGAACACCATACCTACCGTCAAGCATGGTGGTGGTAGTATTATGCTCTGGGCCTGTTTTGCTGCGAGTGGGAATAATGAAGGAGGAGAATTACCTCCAATTTTTTCAGGAAAACCTAAAATCATCAGCCAGAAGTTTGGGTCTTGGATGCATTTGGGTGTTTCAACAGGACAATGACCCCAAACACACATCAAAAGTGGTAAAGGAATGGCTAAATCAGGCTAGAAATAAGGTTTTTTCCCCCAAAGTCCTGACTTAAATCGCATTGTGAACATGTGGACTGTGCTGAAGAAACAAGTCTGTGTCAGAAAGCCAAAGAATTTAGTTGAACTGCACCAATTCTGTCTGAGGAGTGGTCAAAGATTCACCTAGAAGCTTGCCAGAAGCTTGTGGATGGCCACCAAAAGCGCCTAATTGAGGTGAATGTTTTTTTGCTGTATGTATATTTTTGACATAAAAAAGAACATACAAATACAAGTGCAGGAGAGGGATGAAAATACATTGTTATTTTTTAACTACTTCCCAATGTCATCGGATGTATGAAATTAACCAACTACTCATGCATGTGTCCTCATGAAAAACACAATGATGCTTTGTTGATACGCTGCAAAGCTAACTTTTAAATCCACTTCTTGTGTCGCTTCGTCAGCTTTTATCCATGGTTGTTTCCATGGGAGTGTGGCTAGGGACAAAACTAGGGATAAACTAGGATAAAACCGACAAAGTGTCACAAAAAATAAATATGATACAGATAGAAAAAATAAAAAAACACAAGTGGCCCGATTTAAAAGAAGAGTAGATACACTCTGCTTGGGTGCATCTGACGCTGGCTGATATTATTAAAAGGCTGAAAAGAATGGCAATCATCACAACCAATTTTAGTGGCCGTATTGTTTTATACTGTGTGTTGTGTGCATGCAAAACCAATTTGTGAGCAATTAATAGAGGGGGAGGGAGAGAGATGTGTCTCAATCAATCATTCTATCTCCACCCTTTGCGTTTAGCTGGTGTGTGTGTGTGTGTGTTTTTAAAAAAAACAAAAAAATTATGCGATCGTGCCTTGATGCCTGCATGACCATGCCACTCACATGGCAACCTGCATCTATTTTTAGTAATCAAGGCATCAATAATAATTTCACAGTGGCATGTCATATAATGGCATTTATTTCTCATGTCCCCGCACGTGGCCTGCAGGCCGTACAATTATCTCACATACAGCTGACACAGACACGCTTTAATACACTCAATGTTTATCTACTTCTTCATCTGTGTGTGTAGGGTTGTTTGTTTTACAGCATGAAGGCATTCCTCAAACGGCGTAGTCCTTCCCACAAACAAGAGTATATGTACAAACAATGGTTCTGATCAATATTTAGACCACAAGCATGTTTGTGTGGTGGTCATGTTGCCTTGTGTATGTGTACTGTGTGCGTTTGTGTCTGCTGGCTAGTGCCTTTTCGTGAGATTTGATTGTCTGATCCTGCAGTTAATCTAATTCCACAGCTCCCAAATTGTGTAAAGATGGAAGGTCATAGCATGCCCTTTAGTGTAGTGGGCTGTAGTGGCGGTATGGCCTAAAATTTATATCACGGTATAATTTGAAGCACAGATGGTAACGGTATATATCACGGTATATTTGTTTTTCTTAAAAGTTCAATAGAAATGCTTCTGAAGGGGTAAAGCACTGGTATAGCAACTGCATGTCAGCTATTACTGTACTCTTTACTGTATTACTGTATTATGACATATTTTGCATAGTACAGTTATTTTAAGAACATTTATTGTGCAAAACTGCAATAATAAATAGAAAAAAATACAAAACCTTTTCTCAAGTAACTTCCATCTCTGAAAAACACTTTTTCATGACATACAATCAAATCAAGCTGCACAAAGTGAAAATAAAAACTGACTTCAAGTACAGCAGGACAGGCGGACTGTAAACTCAAATCAGGGGGCTGAGGGTCTCGCTCACTGATTCCAAAACATCCATCTCTTGCCATTTTGGTGCCAGGTGCCAGGGTTTCTTATCCGCTTTAAGAACCTGAGATATGGCCTTCCACTGTTCAATCGCCCTCTGGATCATTTTTTCGAGACTCCCCCATCTGGTTGGCATTTCAGTGATGGAGAGGAGGTAGGTGAAGTTCAACCTGGACAGTGGCCATTTCTCTCCATGTGTAGGAAAAGGCACTCACTCTTCTTACATAAGCCAACTGCACGTTCAACACAGGGCTCTTTGACACTTCTCTCTGTAGAAGAATAATTCATTATTCTATATGTATGTACACTGATCAGCCACAGCATTAAAACCACCTGCCTAATATTGTGTAGGTCCCCCTTGTGCTGCCAAAACAGCTCTCACCCATCGAGGCATGGACTCCACAAGACCTCTCAATGTGTCCGGTGGTATCTGGCACCAAGATGTTAGCAGCAGATCCTTTAAGTCCTGTAAGTTGCGAGGTGGGGCCTCCATGGATCGGACTTGTTGTTCCAGCACATCCACAGATGCTCGATCGGATTGAGATCTGGTGAATTTGGAGGCCAAGGCAACACCTTGAACTCTTTGTCATGTTCCTCAAACCATTCCTGAACAATTTTTGCATTGTGGCAGGGCACATTATCCTGCTGAAAGAGGCCACTGCCATCAGGGAATAGCATTGCCATGAAGGGGTGTACTTGGTCTGCAACCATGTTTAGGTAGGTGGTATGTGTCAAAGTAATATCCACATGAATGCCAGGACCCAAGGTTTCCCAGCAGAATATTGCCCAGAGCATCATACTGCCTCCGCCGGCTTGCCTTCTTCCCATAATGCATCCTAGTGTCATCTCTTCCCCAGGTAAACGATGCACACGCACCCGGCCATCCACATGATGTAAAAGAAAACATGATTCATCAGACCAGGCCACCTTCTTCCATTGCTCCATGGTCCAGTTCTGATGCTCACGTGACCATTGTATGCACTTTCGGCGGTGGACAGGGGTCAGCATGGGCACTCTGACCGGTCTGCTGTTACACAGCCCCATATGCAGCAAGCTGCAATGCACTGTGTTGTGACACCTTTCTATCATAGCCAGCATGAACCTTTTAAGCAATTTGTGCTACAGTTGCTCTTCTGTGGGATCAGACCAGGCGGGCTAGCCTTCGCTCCCCATGTGCATCAATGAGCCTTGGACACCACCTGCACCGGTTCAATGGTTGTCCTTCCTTGGACCACTTTTGGTAGGTACTAACCACTGCATACTGGGAACACCCCACAAGACCTGCCATTTTGGAGATGCTCTGACCCAGTCTAACCATCACAATTTTGTCAAAGTCGCTCAGATCCTTATGCTTGCCCATTTTTCCTGCCTCCAACATATCAGCTTCAAGAACTGACTGTTTACTTGCTGCCTAATATATCCCACCCCTTGACAGGTGCCATTGTAACGAGATGATCCATGTTATTCACTTCACCTGTCAGTGGTTTTAATGTTGTGTATGTGTCAAGCCTACATTTTGTTTAAAATAGCCCGACTTACAGGCCCTCCTACTATTATATTGGAAACTCAAACTGGTTGTATATGCACACCAAAAACATACACTATAAAATAACTTAACCTATTTTGTTGAATCTACCGGCGAGGTGAAGCCTGTGGCCAGAGCACTGCAGTCTTGTCCAGCCGTTAAGTGCCACTGCTTTGATAACATTTGCGCCGTTGTCGGTGGTTATGCATACTTGTGACTCTTCTTTAAGCCCCCATGACTCCAGTGCTTCCCTCAAGTCTCCAGTGTGGTCATCAGTGAAATATTAAGTCTGTAAACATTTGCTGCACAACGCCCACTTGTCATTGATGAAGTAGACGGTCACACTTATGTAAGGCTCCATGGTACGACTTGACCACAAATCAGTGGTAGTTGCATAGTGTTTAATTTGAACATAGTGAGTTCTTTCTCCACTTGCTCATGGACCTTGCCTAGTTTTGGCATTTCAATTTGGCTAAAGTGTTTGCGGCCAGGTACCAGTGCTTTGATCATGTCTTTAAAGCCCTTTCTATCAACTGTTTGAAAAGGAACCATGTCCTTACACAAGTACACAGTGATGGCATTTGTTATGTCATCCACCGCTGACTTTTCTTTCTAGCAAGGACAGCCTTTGGAAAATGCCTTAGAAAGTGATGTCTGATTTGCAGAGTCAGGTTTTTTCTTTCCACTGCTGCACTTATCTCATTGTGCTTGCCAGTTCTTTATAGCCAGTGGGGAGACATTGGGCCTCATGCAAGAACATTTGCATATTTTTCTCGTAACTTTGTCTTACTTTTGTGCTTACTTTTGTGCGTATAACTTGTACGAGTGTGCCACGTCAGTGGCACACTACTTACAATGCTTGTAAGTACAGTAAATTGTCCTAAATGGTGCGTAAATATGCTGAATTCCACCTGTTCATAAATTTGTGCACAGGTTCATGAGAACGTGAATTATCATAAATTAAAATGTGGCACTTCAAGTCCTCCTTTCGGAAATCGATAAAAGAAAAGGCATAATATTTAGCAGTGTCAGTAGTGGCATTAGAGCAGTGTACGAAATAAAAAAATGTAAACTATTTAAAATAGATTCCAAAAGACGGCTTGGCAAGGTCAAGCGATCCATGTGTCCATGTAGTTTGAGTTTCTGGTATTACTACTGCAAACCAAAAATATGAATCATGTCATGTTTAATAATATTAAAGGGTAAGTAAACCCGAAAATCATTTTTTTCAGCTGAAAACCGTTCCATTTGCGTCTCACAAAGTGTTGGTGAACATCTCTGTGATATATTAGGACAAAACTTGACATAGACAAGTTGTTAATCATAGGAAATTCTCTGTAAAATACATGAAGTCTGCTACTTTCCAGAGTGGTCATTTTCTATTGGCTGCGCACCCTAGTTCAAGCGAGTGTGAGGTGGGTTTTGACAATGCCCCTCGCACAGAAAGCGCACAGCCCCGAAGAACTGGTAGTTAGTTTGCGTTTACTTTTGGTTTCAGTGGATCGGCAGTGATAAAGCTTGCCGTACCTTAGAGAATATATATAAAAGTTCTGACCAATGCCCACTCAGCAAATCCTAGTAATCAGTTATTCTAGAGCATCCCCAACAAATGTATATTATGTGCTTATTCTTATTAAAACTATTTTGATTATGATTATTGTTGTATAATGGATATAACCTAATACAATTATATTAATATATATTCATGTATTCATGTAAAGATAAAGCCAAATGGTCTTCTTCACCACAGGTTCACTAAAACAACTCCAACCTTTACCAGCCGGGTAGAAATAGCATATCACCATGGCCATGGGCTGCTACTTCCACTATATGCCCTGTTTATTCCTTGAGAATACAATAAACACAAAGTTTGTTGTCTCTTGCAGGAAAAAAGTGGCTTTTTATTGGTTTTCTCCAGTTGCCTCTAGACCTCTAAAGGTTAGATGGCATCTGGCACTGGCTTATTATCTCAATGCTGTGGTTCTGTGTTAGTCTCTGCCTTAATCTCTCTCTCCCTCTTTCTCTCCCTCTCCTGTCTCAGCTTCAGACAGCAGCCAGCGGTTTCAGGAGACGTGTTTTGCCTTTGCGTTGACCCCACAGCAGGTCCAGCAGATCAGCGGCTCCATGTAAGAACATAAGACCTCCTCCTCTAACTCCCATCACTTCCTCCTCCTCTAACTCCATCACCTCTTCTAACTCCATCCACCACCTCCTCCTCTGACTCCCATCACCTCCTCCTCCTCTAACTCCATCACCTCCTTTAACTCCCATCACCTCCTCTGACTCCCATCACCTCCTCCTCCTCTAACTCCATCACCTCCTTTAACTCCCATCACCTCCTCTGACTCCCATCACCTCCTCCTCCTCTAACTCCATCACCTCCTTTAACTCCCATCACCTCCTCCTCCTCTAACTCCCATCACCTCCTCCTCTAACTCCCATCACCTTCTCCTTGTGACAAAGCAGTACGCAATCGCCACTAGTCGATACAGACTGACAAGTGCTATGGACTAAGAGTTACGGCATGAAAGCCGGCAGACTTTCACACGTCGCATGGACATTTGCGCATGTTGTATACTGTTTTCTGTGTGTTGTGTATTCCCTGTCATCAAGCACATTCATCAACCACATATAGTCACAACCAGTTAAGAATCACACAAGTCATTTTAACTCTACATTAACGCTCTACTCACTGTTTGTTTGCCGACACATTTACAGTTTTCAGTAGTCGCATCGTTAAAGGACTATCATTTCAGCTGTAATCCTATCGGTACATTGCTAGCGTTATATTCATTATACATATCAAGCCATAACAGTCACTCAGTAATAATCAACAGTCTAGTCAAACTTTCATTCCTTCGCTTACCGGAGTTCTCCCGTGTTAAAGGGCAAGTCCGCATTTCACTTCCTGTATTTATGTCACAGGATCAAGCCGGGTTAGACCATCTCATTATGAGTTTTGGCTGGTTAAGCTTGGTATTTATGTAAATTTATTTAGAATCACTTGGTTTAGCTTAGAGGTGGAGCTAACCTAATGGGTAACCCTATTCAAGCCTGGTTGGTTTCATTGAGAGAGTGAGTGATGGTTGGTGATGGTCACGGTTGACTCAGGCCAGGAGTCAGGGCAGTTATGCCAGTGTTCATTATTAGCCATGTCAGCCTTTGACATTTATGTGTTATGTTCGTCTGTCATCGTTCGTGTTTGTTTTTCAAATGCAATCAGTAAAATGCAACTTCAACACCTGGCTTGAACCTCAATTGGACCACAAGACTCCATTTCCCTTATGACACTCCTCCTCTAACCCGCACCACCTCCTTTAACCCGCATCACCTCCTCTAACCCGCACCACCTCATCCTCCTCTAACCCGCACCACCACCTCCTCCTCTAACCCGCACCACCTCATCCTCCTCTAACTCCCATCACCACCTCCTCCTCTAACCTGCACCACCTCCTCCTCTAACCTGCACCATCACATTCTCCTCCTCTAACTCACGCTACCACCTCCTCTAACCTG
>OMKN01079742.1:9211-16711 GCA_900302345.1 Melanonus zugmayeri
GTGAAGGACTTTCACCTCACGTCTACCGAGGACTTCTTTGACCAGTGGCGATGCAGCTAGATGTGGAGGCAGACACAAAGTACATTTGAACTCTGTACAGTTTACATTTTAACTGATGATTACTTTCAGATAGATACTAACGTAATTACAAAAGTACCGTGTGAAAAGTAATGCTGTGCCATTTTGGTAGTTTAACTTCTGTGACAATTAATCACAGCCAAGATATTTAGAATTTACATATGGTGTTAAAAATATCAAAGAGCACTAGCAGTATCAACAGTAAAATTATACTTTGCCATATTCCAGGTGCTGGGTTGTAAGGAGCTATACAGCACATACCAGTATAGAAATGGCAAATTGTCTCCACTTTAAAATGGAGCTTTCGATGATCTCTGGGTCTTCTATGCAGGTCAAAAATGTGCACGCAAGTAGAACGCAAGAACACATTTTGGAACGCAGAGAGAGTCATACAGTGCAAATATCGAAGGTGTCGTCGGTAAAATTGCGGCACAATGCAAAACATTTTTGCGCAAATGCCAATCCTAAATGTACTGCCAGATGCTCTCCCTTTTGGTTTTCGGTACTAGGATGTTTTATCTAATCAAAGCAAATATCCCCAACCTGTAAGCCACAGCATCGGAAGATACGACTCATACACTGCAGCATTAGGTTCACAAACTGCTAAAATCTCCTAACTACCTTATTCTGAACGAAGCACAATACCTTCTGCCTGGAATCAGCATTCCAGTAAGAACAAACCCAGCAATAAGTAATATAACCAGCACCGACAGAAGATCTTGTAGTCTTTCGATCATCTTCTCATTTCAAAACACATTCAACAGACTTAACTAGTAGTTTGTTGCTGTTGGTTTATTGTACTGAATTGTGATTTTATATTGTAATGCACCCATGTGTACATGTACTGTAACTAAATTAATCACCGCACCAATAAAAACAAGGCTCACAACTGTACAAATAACAGAAAACTACTGTTGAGTCCAACAACTTTGAACCTCAAATCCTTCCCTAAAAACTATGAAATACTTCAATGCAAAATAGTGACCACATTAACAAATTATCCAGACAAGTCTAAGTATAAACTGTATACAGATCCAAAAGACAATGTATTATTCATTATTATTTAGCTCAGAGAAAGCCAACCCTGAAACGTTACCCCAAAGTAAACAGTGGACAGCATCAACACCAAGAGCATATCATTAACAAAGGTTAAGAGAAACGGATGCCACGACATGCTCCATTGTGCTCTGATCCCTTTTGTCTGCTTCCTCGCTACTCTCAAACACTTTGCATCCATTACGAGTTGCCTTACCGATGGGGTGCGGTCTGAGTGAACAGATATGCATACTGGGATACGATGCAATCTGAAGTCTACAGTTCTGTAGACGTGCCCCCTCATAGTCGATTTGAAATTTCTATCTGTTCAATACTAAACCTAGAAATGTGCTTTCCCATGTTTTTTTTATTGATTTGGACTCCATAGAAGTTCCTGGCAGCTGACCATACAGAGCAAGGAGGAAGGGTTTTGCTGCCTCCAGCAAATACGCCTCTGTGGCACCAACCTCACCCAGCACATCAGCCAAGCCTGGGAAGTTCCCTGCCAGCAAAGTTTTTAGTGTGCCGATCTTGCCTTTGCCATATGGATATGAGGTTGTGTCGCACCCGCTGAGGGCGTGAATGCCAAGGAGTTGCAGACATTTTGGCCCTAGGTCAGCACAGGTTGCATTGATATCCAGGACTGTCCCATCCCAACATTCCATCTGTACTTTGCACTGTAGGTCCGCCCGATACACCCAATACACCAACAGGACAAACACATCAGTGTCATCACTAAGCACGCGTATCACACCCTTTCCAGTGTTGGCTGCCACAAGGACATAGGAAATCATGGCGATGTCTGCCTCGTCATGACCAAATGCACCATCGGCGCAAGTATCCATCGTCACATTGTCGTCAACACTGAAGGTGTACAACATGCTCACCAGCCTTCGCTTGTTGTTCTTGCTCTTCAGGATGACATCTCGTTTGGGTAAAGGACTGGCGATGGAGAGCTCATAGTCGATGATAATATCACCAGCCCGGCGCATTCTCCCATGATCCTTCGCAGAGACATCTTGGTACTTGTCAAAGACAATGTAATTAACCTGTCAAACGGGAACAGATTATTCACTAGTCACTAGGCCTCAGCTTACCGTGTCATTAGACTGCATTAGACTGTTCTCAAGGCTTGTTTGGACATTAAAGTAAATACAAAGAATAAGTGTCTTTACTGATGAACATATTAACATGATTCAGATACATGTCATTAAGGAGCTGGTAGTACCCTATTATTAACCCTAACCCTATTACCCAGATTATCAATTCAGTTCTAGGTTTCTTTAGTACTCTACTTCATATATTTATTAAAGTATACTTACTCTTATGAATAAAACTCGAGTAACTGACTCATAAGGAGACTGACTTGTAGGGAGTCAAACTTAGCACCTTTCTGTTGGCAGTTAAACACACTAGCCACTACATTATAACATACATTATAAATACTTCCCTTGCAACACCTACTTAATACCTATAATTTTAATAATAATATATATATTTTTTAAGTACATGAAAATAATAACTCTTTACTAGGCAATTACATTTTTAATTCTGGTCACTGTCAGGCCGGAACCCAGAACCTTCTGTCTATGAGGCATGAGAGGTTGCCAATGAGATCTCAACCCACGTCCTGCTGAAGAGATCTGAAGGGATGATGGTATGAATTTCAGATCAATCTGACTTGTTTTGAGGTCTTTTACTCACATTAAGCTGTTAAATGTTGTCTGCTTTTGTGCCAATTGTCTATGTTTTTAATTCCTTTTTTTAATGAATGCTGCAGCATGCTTTCCTTTTGGGGGGAGTACGGTGAAACCATAATGTCCTCCAAGTTAGTAACTTGTCCTCCAAGTTAGTTATATGCCATTATGCCACATTACGCTCATTTGGTTCCATTCATTACATGTTGTCCATGTTTTTTCAACTGCTTAGCCTACTGATATTATTTGGATGTTACATTTTCAGCACACTATCTCACCATCGTTCAGCACACTACCAGAGCATGTCCCCATGATGGAGACATGGACATATGAATTGCAGCTCATTCTGACTTTGTTTAGGGTAATTTAGCCACATGAAACTTTTTCTTTTTTTGGCATATTTTCATTCATTAAAAAAAACAAAATTAAACATTTATTTACATTTTATTTCATCAAAATACAATCATTTTTTTGCCTTAAGTTGTTCTCACATTAAGCCTTTTAGGACATCCCCAAGTTGCACCAACCAATGAATATTTTTCAGCTAATGTTGTAGGTATATAGGTATATATAATATTATAGATTTATAAATCAGGTACTTGGTTGTTATTCAAAGATATTCATGCATAGTTATATATGCTTGCTTGACAACTAGGAGACTTGGCAAGGGGGTGGGGGATTAGACAGGGCTTCTACTGGTGGTACTGGTTTCAGATTACCTCATAGTAAATGCTGTCCCTCTAGCCCCAACATATTAACTATCTCATTATTGCGTCAGCCATGAATTTCAGTGGTGGAATGCTTCACTGTACCATACTTTGACAAGCAAATAAAACACTCCTGTTTATGGGCACGAAAAAAAGAGAAACCATTTTTTTCTGCCAAATTTATTTGCAGTCAATAGCAAAGGATAATGGGCTCTAACTATTTCCTTTTCAACAACAATTCACTGAATTATTTATTCTACTTTTGATTGCGGGCTACTTCTGAAAACCTTCTTTCAAACTTTCAATTCTTCGATCTCCATGTTTAGGCATCTTCTTCGGCTTCCTCGTCAAACTCGCCCTCCTCCTCTGCGGTGGCGTCCTGGTACTGCTGGTACTCGGACACCAGGTCGTTCATGTTGCTCTCGGCCTCAGTGAACTCCATCTCGTCCATGCCCTCCCCGGTGTACCAGTGGAGGAAGGCCTTGCGGCGGAACATGGCGGTGAACTGCTCGGAGATGCGCTTGAACAGTTCCTGGATGGCCGTGCTGTTGCCGATGAAGGTGGCGGCCATCTTGAGGCCGCGGGGCGGGATGTCGCACACGGCCGTCTTCACGTTGTTGGGGATCCACTCGACGAAGTAGCTGCTGTTCTTGTTCTGCACATTGAGCATCTGCTCGTCCACCTCCTTCATGGACATGCGGCCGCGGAACACGGCGGCCACGGTCAGGTAGCGGCCGTGGCGCGGGTCGCACGCTGCCATCATGTTCTTGGCATCGAACACCTGTTGGGTGAGCTCAGGCACTGTGAGGGCGCGGTACTGCTGGCTGCCCCTGCTGGTGAGGGGGGCAAAGCCCGGCATGAAGAAGTGCAGACGAGGGAAAGGCACCATGTTGACGGCCAGCTTGCGGAGGTCGGCGTTCAGCTGGCCGGGGAAGCGGAGGCAGGTTGTGACGCCGCTCATGGTGGCCGAGACCAGGTGGTTGAGGTCTCCGTAGGTGGGCGTAGTCAGCTTGAGCGTGCGGAAGCAAATGTCGTAGAGGGCTTCGTTGTCAATACAGAACGTCTCGTCTGTGTTCTCTACCAGCTGATGCACCGACAAGGTGGCATTGTAAGGCTCAACCACTGTGTCCGACACCTGGGGACAAACAGCCAGAACAAGGAGATCAGCGCCTGACTCTCACACTCTCATACTCCTAAGAAATGACTGCTTCACACACAGATATCATCAGCCCTACCTTGGGGGAGGGCACCACACTGAAGGTGTTCATGATGCGGTCGGGGTACTCCTCGCGGATCTTGCTGATGAGCAGCGTTCCCATGCCAGAACCGGTTCCTCCACCCAGGGAGTGGGTGAGCTGAAAGCCCTGCAGGCAGTCACAGCTCTCCGCCTCCTTCCTCACCACGTCCAGGACCGAGTCCACCAGCTCAGCTCCTTCTGTGTAGTGGCCCTTGGCCCAGTTGTTCCCTGCCCCGCTCTGGCCTGGAGAAGAAAGGGTTAACCAGAGGGTAATTCCATTGGAATCCAAATGTTCCATGACGGTGAGTCACAGTCACGATCAAACAGAAAGCGAGCAGAGAGAAGTTGGATTCATTCATTCAAACTTACCGAACACAAAGTTGTCAGGCCTGAAGATCTGGCCGAAGGGTCCAGACCTCACAGAGTCCATAGTGCCAGGCTCCAGGTCCACCAGGATGGCCCTGGGCACATATTTACCTCCTATAGAGAGATAGAATGATTCAGAGAGAGTCAGAGAGAGTCAGAGAGAGTCAGAGAGAGAGCGAGAGAGAGAGAGAGAGAGAGAGAGGAACTAGGCATGACAGCTCAGAATCCAGGGAGAGCAGAGCATCAAAGGCATGGATGGTAAACCACATAAATGTACTGCTTACTGCTTTAAACTCATTTAAGGCAGGACTACATTGAAAAACTAAAGTAGAAACTAAAGTAAACTGTAGCACACACATATAAAGAACCACACCAATCGGGGTCAGCACGGAGTCGACCTACCGGAGGCCTCGTTGTAGTATACACTGATCCGGTCCAGCTGCAGGTCGCTGTCTCCATTATAGCTTCCTGTGGGGTCGATCCCATGCTCATCGCTGATCACCTCCCAAAACTGAAAAAGAAACAACATGGAGGATATCGCAACGGTTAGTAATACTGAAGGCATCTGCACCACGAGCCATGTGGTTTCACTGGCAGCAGGACTCGACCAGGGGAAAACTGCAGTGTGGGTACACATTTTTGGGTTCAAATGAGAATCACTGCTGGTTTTTTTTGCTACACCATGTTATTTACCCTTTATGCAGTTTTTTCAATTATGCAGTTAACATTTTCTGATCATAATGGGTCTTTCAGGCCCAGAGGAAAGCACAAAGGACCTATAGAGTATAAACCACTTCTTCGGGCCAAACTGAAAGTGACTTGTTTTTATAGCAGGCGGTCACGTTACACTGAAGAAGCTGATTGTCTTTGGTTCTGTATTCATGTCTGGGAGCTTCAAAAGCCCCCTTAAAAGCCACGTGTCTGGGTGTCATTCTTGGGACTGTGTGTGTGCTGTTAACGTGCTTTTCTCCCTCGAGTAGGCGGGCCAAACTTTCTACGCAGGCAGCCATTTAAACAAGTATGTGTGCTCTTTTTCCCTACCCCCCTCTCCGACTGCTTTCCTCTGATTTTCCACCAGCAGCAGCTGGAAGCGAGGATTTGCTGTAATCTGGATAAGCAGGCAGTTTTTTTCAGCTCTGCAGTTTACAGATTGAAGTCAATTGTGGATTCAAATTGGGGCATTTTAATATTAAAACCATGTACGGCAAAAAGTGACCTCGATCTGACCGAGACAAAAGCTCCAAGAGACGTCTGGAGAAAAGCGAGTGAGAAGGAAGGGCGGAAATGGGACGAAAATAGAGGGGAAAGAAAGGACTATGGGCCTTTGACACAGACAAGACAGATAGCCATCAGGAAGGGACTGACGATACCCACAGTGAAAGAATGGGGACATGCCACACCCTGACCCTAATTTACCACAAGGTAACTGTTCAGCAAGCCTGTCAATCACACGCTATCTAATGCCACGTCTCAGCATACAAGACCCAGGGGAGACCGCAACAAATGGCTCTCCTTACTGTGATGATACGTGCAATGCTAACAACGATGCTAACACCATACTGGACAAAGACCAACAGACATGTGAAAAGTATTTTTTTGAACAACCGCTGTGGCTTGTTAATGCCCTATAACAAAGTTAATCTTTGTTGAAATAACTAATGGATTATCTTCAGTGGGCCGTATTAAGATCTTTAGTCGACCCCCTCCCTAGTAATGGCAAATTAAGTAAATTCAGGGTCCAGTGACATCACCCACTGTGCATCAGCTGTTTCCTCTGCCCCTCCAGACCCCCCTCCCCACAGCCTCCCTTCATGTGGTTATGGGAGAAGGGAAAGACATCGATTAGAAAGACGGGCGGTTGTTCTATTGGACATTAAAATCTCTACCAAGAAAGCATCGTTATAGTGATCCACATGGGTCCACAATGACCTCTGTGTGTGTGCTCAGTGGTCAGAGGGGTTTGGTCGGACGTAGGCTGTCAATTGCAAATGATGGAAAGTAAAAGTTGGTGATAATTGACCGGAATTACCGTCCGACTGATTGTAAACATTAGGCTGAGACTGGGTGGGGTGTGTTGTTCGCAGAGACCTTTAGAAAAGACTGGAGTTTACGTCGTAGCCCCGTTACCCGTTAAACAACGCTATAAAATGCTTAAAATGGGAGATCACATATCGTTACGCGTTTACTGCGACGTGAAGAGAAACGGCTCCACGCCCCAGCAGACCGCTCCCTCCGCTCCCACACACTGGAGAAGGCGCTACAGCTGCATTCTGCTCAATTATGGCCGACGAAGTGCGATATCGATCCAGAATTTATTAGAGGACACATCACTAAGTCTATGTGCGAACTTACTGACACGGCCAGTACGCCTATGTCTCCA
>OMKN01079745.1:6579-19916 GCA_900302345.1 Melanonus zugmayeri
CAGGGGAGGCGGGGCGGCTGATTTGTGGGCGATCAATGATTAGTTGTCTATGAACCGATCGTGGTTTCATTGTTCCCATAGTGAGGCTGGATCCGGAGACTCCCACGACGCCGGCGCGTGTACGAACCCCTTCTCGGTGGCCAGTGTGCGGCCCGTGCCGAGTGTTCGATTGAGATGATTCTGTTGTATTACAACGCAGTTCTAAGTTTGTTGTTTTGAACATTAGTTTCCCAGCGGAGGATACTTGGTATCCCGACAGGGCTCGAACAAATAAAGTCCCTGGGCTGGTGAACCTGCGTCTGCCTGCTTCTTCCACCGATAAACCCTTTTGATCTGCCTATGAATTTGACATTTTGATTTCCCTGTGACGAAGCAGCAGTCTGTTTGCTTATCGTTCAGCATGAAAGAACTTTATCACCATGTCTGACCGGGCTGGTTACATGGGGAAGCATTCAGTTGATTTACCTACTGTTTTAATATTGATTTCCTTTTGTTCTGTTTTAAACCACATGATGTCAAACAACTTTTCTGTTCAGTAAACAAACTTTAGTTTCAGTCCAAATCCTAAATCCATGTTCATCTGTAAAGCCATGTTCATGTTCAAGTGAGTTCATCACAGTCGCTGGTTTGTTTGTCATCTTTGACAATGTCATCTCCAGGAGTGCTAGTGATGGGAAAGCATAAAAGACGGAGCGCCAGCGTCTCAAAGCAAACACTGTTTATGAGACCAATGCCGTTTGCTTTGTGCTTATGGGGACCGACAAATAACGAGTACAACAGCACTTCCACATCACCACAGGGTTTATAAGCATGCACAATTCACTTTGTAGTCTCAGGCACGATCAAATTTAAAAGCAGATGCGCTGGGGGCAGAGGCGCAGAATGGATAGACGGAGAGATAGATGGAGGGATAAATGGCGAGATAGATGGAGGGATAGATAGAGAGATAGATGGAGAGATAGATGGAGAGATAGATGGAGGTATAGATAGAGAGTTAGATGGAGAGATAGAGGGGTTGTGGATTGGAGGAAGGGAAGTGAGGGGGACACGTCAAAGGCACTGGGGAGGGCAGCAGAGGACAGAAAACCACATTAATCATTGTTATTGCAGACACACACACTTCTTCTCTTCACCCAAGAGTATTCTTTTATGGCATTGGAACATGTTGCAAATAGATAAGTAATCTCAGGAACACCCTAATGGGGGACGGCAGCCATATGTGTTTGTTACAGCTCTAAAATGTGTTTATGAGATGTTTCCAGAGCTGAGATGAAGATGAAAATACTTTCAGAAACACGTCCCACAACCACAATTACTTAGGATTTTCATAAGGATTTGTCATCTCCTCATGCACGCAGTAAGCATACTAACACACACACCCACATTAAAGAAGCTGATTGATGAATTCCTCTATTGATTGATGCTTGGTGTACTCTCTCTCTCTCTCTCTCTCTCTCTGTGTCTCTCTCTCTCTCTCTCTCTGGGAAGCTGTTAAGAGTTAAGTGCTGCAGTCGTCTGAGGCGAGTCGTTTGCTATTCCTCTGCCATCATCCCGGTGTTACACATCTCCGTCTCTGAAACGCACCAAGGCTCACCCAGAGGTGAAACAGGAAGTGAGTCGCCCTCCGATAGCCGACCGCAGGCGACGGACGGCGGA
The DNA here is from genome assembly GCA_900302345.1 of Melanonus zugmayeri. Classification (NCBI taxonomy): domain Eukaryota; kingdom Metazoa; phylum Chordata; class Actinopteri; order Gadiformes; family Melanonidae; genus Melanonus; species Melanonus zugmayeri. The sequence continues at coordinate 8,236 of OMKN01079745.1, forward strand.
CGCGGCGTCATTAGCCACATTAGTTTGAGTCATTGTTGATCGCGAAACGTCGGGAGTCAAATTTGAGCGACACAAGGGATCCATTGGGCGATAAGTATGTCGGTAAAAAAAAGCATCAACATACTTTTTTTTCTCCACACTTTAATTGTATACAAATGTTGGGGGTGCAGTGCAAACCGCTTTGGCGAAGTAAAAAAAACAGTGGGTTGTTGGAGCAACTGGCTTCCCGAGTGTCGCACTCACTTGGGAAACCAGTTGCTCCAACAACCCACTGTTTTTTTTAGCGTGCCTGAAGTAAGAGGAGTAAAACGAACACAGACTGTCGATTAATTGCTCGTTTGCGCTAATAACTATGAAGAGAAGTCGTATTGAGGCATATTTGATCGGTTTATGTTGTATTCTCGGTTTAGAGAAGGGGATCAAAAACACACCGGACTACAGAAGACATGCTAACTAAACTCATGCTTTCAAAGTGTTTCCTCATCTACAAGCTGCCTGTCAGGCTCTCTCTCACACAAACACCAATGCAATCAATTATGCTGATGAGGACAGACCCATCAAGTAGCAGCTAGCGAGGTGTTAGCCATTTTCCTCCAGAATGCTTAGGGCTAGACTAGCAGACCCTGGGAAGCAAAACTTTCCGGCTATGGAATCAAAACACCCTAGCCCATAAAAGCCTCCCGCCTGACACAAAACACCCCCGGGCGCTCTCCAGGAGGCGATGATGATATGCTGATGATGTGAGCTCCTACCTCTGAGAGAAGACGTCTCGGTAGGGGCTCCCGTGTTGCATGGCGATGCCGTAGCCACGGTCTGGCGCGTTGCTGCTCACCGTGTAGAAGGAGCAGTCCTCGTCGTTGACCGCCACGTACTCCAGCACCGCCGAATCCCACACAAAGCCAAAATGTCCATATTTAACCTACAAGAAAAAGTAAAGAAGGGAAAATCAGCAGGCTGTATCGGCAACAGTGAAATCCAGGCTTTGGGGTTAGTTTAAGGTCCTAGTGTGTGTGTACGTTTTTATTTATATAAAACAGACTTACAAAGTGCTGCACAGGACACAGATACAGAAAAATAGACAAGATACAGAAAATACAGGTGATACAGAAAAATAAATGAAAATAAATTTGAAAATGTTTTATTAAAATACATTGCATTACAGCCCCTATTCAGGGAAGGCAAGTCGGTAGAGCTTTGAGAAGTTTTTTTAAAGTTGTTTACCGACTGATCTAACAGACGGACTGTTCCAGAGGGACGGGCCCTAACAACACAAGCATAATCACAATTGGTTTTGCAGAGGGAGCAGGGAATAAATAAAAAACCTTGGTCAGAAGATCTGAGTGGCCTAGAGGTGGAGTAAGGATGTAAAATATCGGAAATGTAAGAGGAGGCAAGACAATGTAGGGCCTTGTATGTGATAAGGAGTGTTTTGAAAATGATTCTGTACTTTACATGGAGCCAGTGAAGGGATGCAAGGATTGGCGTGATGTGGGATCTACGGTTTGTCTTGGTTAGCAGCCTGGCTGCAGGTGTGACAGGGTTGCTTCAACAGGAAAAAAGAGCATTGCAGTAGTCGAGGTGTGAAAAAATGAGGGTATGGATTAGTAACTCAAGGTCTCTGGTTGATAGCATGGATTTTATTTTTGTGATGTTCCGGAGTTGGAAAAAGCAGGTTTGGAAAAGTTTAGGTGTGGGAGCCAATACATGGACCAATACATGGGTTCACTTGTATTGGCTGAACCCCAGAGAGAAACTTTTTGGGACCAAAGAGAAGAACCTCTTTGGTATCTGAGGAAGTTGAGTGACATCCATTCCTTAATAGCAGTGATGGAGGGTATCAATATTACCCATATCATTTGGCTTAACTGACAGATACAGCTGCTTGTTGTCAGCGTAGCAGTGGTGAGAGATGCAGTTGAACTGGCTAACCAGGTTGCCCAGAGGTAACATGTAACGTGAAAAATCAATGGGACCAAGGATCGAACCCTGTGGAACAGAGTATAGGGCCCGTTGAGGACACAAAGTTGTCTATGACAACCTGAAACAACCTGTTTGACAGATCGGATGAGAGCCAATTGAGCGCAGAGCCCGGGATACCTGCCACTTATGTAGATGTTCAGCCAAGATGGAGTGATCAATGGTGTCAAAAGCGGCTGTTAAGTCAAGCAGGACCAGAATTGAATGTTCGCCATTATCAGCCCGCATGAGGATGTCGTTTGTCACTCTTAGTAGTGCTGTTTCTGTACTAGGTTGGTGGCGAAAGCCGGATTAGAATTTATTGATGATATTATTAGTGTTCTTCAATGACCTCAAGGAGATGCTGCGCAACAATTTGTTCAAGAACTTTGGAGATGAATGGTATTTTTTAAATAGGTCTGTAGTTATTTGGATGGGTTGGATCAAGGGCAGTTATTCTTTTAAATGGGTTGGACGCTCGCCATCTTAAAACTATCAGGAACACAGCCAGAGGTGAAAGAGAGATTAATAATGGAGAGTAGGCTAGGGCCCAGGGTAGGCAGGACCTCTTTGAAAATTTTTGGGGGATTACATCTAAAGGGCGAGAGGACAGGCTGATGGGATACAGTGAGCTTGTACAGAGAGATAGAAATCAGACGAGAGTAGGACTGATGAATCAGAGGAAATAGTAGCATTGTTAAAATTCGATCGAATGTTCTTGAAACGTGTGTGTGTGTGTGTGTGTGTGTGTGTGTGACACTAGTCTGAAGGTTATCCTGACTTACAACCCTTTTTGTGTAAAAGCTTTCAAAAATCCTGTCAAAATGGCCACTTGTTAAACCATCAACAGAACTGGATTCTCTGTTGTCACTTCCAATAAGAAAGATAGGATTCAGAAAAAACTATTTGGAGACAGTGAAAGTTAATGTTTTTTTCACTAGAGTGATGTAAATAATTCCTCAACATTCACATTTCGTCACTTGACGGATGCTTTCATCCAAAGTGACTTGTACGTTTCCATCAAAGTATACAACCAACATTGGAGCTACTACAATTATCCGTGCTGCACAGCCAAGTTTAAATATAAATAACCCATATACATATAAGTGCAGGATAACAATAGGTATCAGTGACAAGGGCTGGCATTTCATTACTATTATACATTCATGAGTCTATGCTGCTTAAACATTGCAAAAATAATTCTAGAGAAGGAAGCCACACACACACACACACACACACACACACACACAAATAGTGGAAATAGTAGTACTTTGTGGCAGACCTGAAACCATCTGACAAGTCTTAAAAGAGAGACGGACTGGGAGAAGCCTCAGGCTGTGATGGCAGTGAGGAATAAAGTACAGTTATTAGTGTATAGAGCTGTGACGGCTGACATACTGTTGCGTCGTATATCTCTATCAAAGCCGAGCTTTATACACAACAACTCTGGGCAGAATTTACAAAGCAAACTGTTGTTTGCATCTCACTGGGAGGTCGGTGGGATGTATTCACGAGGGAATCTCGACTTTACATTTACTGTCTGCTGCCGTTTCTACATGATGCCTGCTGGAACAGCATCCGGAAACAACCCAGCTGTTTACAACAAAGCAATCGCAATAACAGTGAAGTCTACTATAAGGTTTAATGATTATGTTAAATTATGCATGGTGCACAAAGTTATTGGGTGTAAATATATATAAAATATAAATGCAGGTCACAAGCATCCAGTAATTGTGAACTTAATATACATTGTACGAGTGTTCACAAGAGTGAATCTTAATCAGTGTATTGGGCCTCATTTTCCTGAGCCAAGTCGGAAAAATCGATAATCAGAAAATTAAAAGCTTCCCTTCTGCTCTTATGGCATCCCAACCTATTTATGTGCTCAATCACTCTCGCTTCTCCTTTATTTACATTCATTCTCTGCAGAGAAAACGCAGCCAAACACCGTAATTGTGGTGTTTCCATTTATCTTGTCTTATTTATTGTTTCTTGAAGCCTTTGGTTCAAGAAAAAAATGATTCAGTAGATCCACATGACCACTGACTTGTCTTTTAACGGAAAGAAAGAGGAGGAAAAATTAAACTATCAACTATACATGGATGCACCCCACGCAAAATGAAATATCTGCTCACTAGGTGACGGCATCCAATCTCAGTTTTGCCAGAAATCAGTCATGATAGCACCAATGAGAAATATAACGGTGTGTTCTGTTGCAGCACACCCCAGCACACAAAATAAAATAAATAAATAAATGTATGCACACCAGGCACAAATAAGTAATACAAGAAATCAATACATAATAATAATAATAATAAACATTTAATTTATATAGCGCTTTTCTAACACTCAAAGACGCTTTACAGGGAGGGGCGGGGACAATGAACAAAACAAAAGGACAAAGACGACACAAGGACACAGGGATAGAGATGGCCGGGGAGCTATGGGAATGCAGAAGAGAAAAGATGAGTCTTGAGAGGGAGATGGAGAGGGAGGAAGAGTCTCAGATGTCGGGGGGGAGGGAGTTCCAGAGCCTCGGTGCTGCCCTGGAGAAGGCCCTATGACCGAAGCTCCGGAGGTTAGATTTGGGGGTGGATAGAAGACCGGCAGAGGTGGATCGGAGGGAACGGGAGGGCTGGTAGGGGGAGAGGAGTTACATTACATATTACATACTGTAATTCAGCACACACCACTCAAATAAAAGAAATAAAAATAATATGTAAGCAAAAAATAGGCGGGTCTGACGTAGAATGAACGTGTGGATATGGCCTTCACACACGTGTACCATGGAAGAGGTGGGAGTCACGCTGGAGTCGCACTCTCGCGCATATTGCACCTCGTACAAGTGGGTGCACATGAAAATACATAACTATAAAAAGTAAAGAATCAGTTCTAGTTTTAAAGTGTATGAAGTCATTGCCCTGAAGTCATTAGCAGCTAATTGCAATTCCTGAGGCGTCACAAAGAAGTGGTGATGACCCGTTCCCCCTTAGTATAGATGATATACAACGATAGAAAGTGCATCGACTCAGAGGATTTGGGTGCACTCGAACAAAGTCTGGGTATAGACCTGCAAAGTAATCTTCCATTTCATCCAAAAACTTAAAAAAAACCACATTTTCTTGGTATGTTTGAAACTGAAGGATGTGAAGAGAGCTTTACTGAGTTGGAGAAAAAAAGATGAAAGCACTAAAGACCTTTTACAGATAACGAAAGATGAAAACAGTCCAACAGGGGGTTTTTCTCATGAAAAAAAGCAATAATGACCTGTTGCCCTCTCTACTTTCATCAGCATCACATGTTTGATGGACACATTCATTCACTGGGCAACTTTGTCAAAAAAACAACGCTGTATATGTTCTCTTTCTTCTCGTAAATAGCAGCAACATGAATACATACTCAACCCCAAGATTCAGTCTACCCAGGGAATGGTCAAGAAGCAGACCAATTTAAGATCTACTCTCTCTCTCTCTCTTCCATTTGTAGTTTTTCTATCTCTCTTTCCATCTCTTTTTCACTCTACTCTTGAAGACCCCTTCGAGGGGCCCAAGCATGCAGACGGGAATACAGCTATCTCATCAAGCTTCCAGATTCATCTCAGATCCCTCCAAAAATGTGTTATTATTTCCAATGGTTTAAGTGTGTTAAATGCAAAAAAAATTCCACGTCTGTTTCTTGGTTAATGGTTAAATTATGAAGTATTTAGCCTTCTTCATCGTAGCAGCTGGGTTCTGCCCTTCCTGGGGGGTGAAGCTGGAATAACTGGGTGGCCATGGAGAACAGCCTCACTGGGTGGTTTCTGCCTTATGTACAGCTCTGAGAAACTTGCTAAATACTGTATATAATGTGAATAATATAATGTCAATAATGTAAATTATCGAATTGAAGGCAGCTTGCTCGCCTAAAAAGGCTCTTTATGCTAGAAAATATGATCCATCCTAACAACTCAATAGCTACTGGTTTGCCCACGTCTTCCTCATCATTCAAATAGATGTCATGGAGATATAGAAGCATATAGGAGGACAAGGACAAATAGATGTCATGGAGATATAGAAGCATATAGGAGGACAAAGACAAATAGAGAATGAAAGAAACAGATAGCAAGTGAAAAAAACCAGGACAATTACATTATATGGAACTCCGCTGTCTATAGGTCTGATTTTTTTTATATATACCTATATACATGTATATATATATATATATGAATATATATATATATATATATATATATATATGAACATAATTAAGTTGGTGAGCATGCGTGTGTGTGTGTGTGTGTGTGTAGTGTAACGGTTCCCGTCAACAAAACATACATGTTCATGTTAGGACAAATACAACGTGTGTGTGTGAAACAAATACATAAATAATTAACCATGACTCACCTGAACACAAACACACACACACACACAATTCCATAGATACTGTTATCTCTTGGCCTGTTTTCCACTGTATCTGCTTGCTTGTACTGTGTAGTACTGTACTGCAGTTTCATTTGACAAATTAGTGAGAATGTTTTTTAAAAGAACCCGCTCCGTTGCCAAATACTCAGTGTGTGTGCTGGCAGCCGGTCGGCAGATATGTGCATATCTGAATAAAGATCGGATTAGCTACAAACAAATCAATCATGTGTCCCAGGGAGGCCATGGCACTCGTCTCCGCCTTCCCACATGCATTACATTAGCTCCAATAATGCTGGAGAAGGTTATCTTGGGGCAGCTCCACGATAACATCCTCCCAACACAATTGGAGAGGTTTTATTTCTGTTGGTCAAAACAAATAAACGTACTATATCATATCTTAAGATTAAAAAAATCTATTTAAAAAATCTATAGCATCCAAGCGAAACGCTAAAGCCCCTTGAATCGATGATTATCGCACCTGTACGGATATTGCAAGTCACAAAGCAGTCTAGAAAAGTAGGGGAGAAAGCTGAGCGATACCAAACGAAAAACGAGCGCAAAGAGAGAACAATAACGCACAATAACATTAATGTACCATCTTATCTCTTATATGGCATGACCAAAGTGGTACATGGAGAACAATATACTGAACAATAATACGGCAATGTTGGCTGCGTCCCAGGACCACAGAGGAAGAGAGTGAAGTGTAGAGTTCACGCTATAGATCTCACAGAATGGGAAAACGACTGTTGCACGGGTGGGATCTGTACCCTGCATTTTCCTCCATCTTGTCTCGCCTGTTTGATTTAGTGGCAGTGATCTGCCCTCCGTCCCCCAGCGAGGAAATATGACAACAGTTTCATCTACTCAAGTGGTTTTTTGTAGGTCTTTTTTGGCCTTTTCGGTATATTTCAATTTGTTCACCCCTTTTTGCTTAATTAGCTCTCAGCTGTCTTCTGTTTGCTTCACCAGGAAGAGAAACCCCAACCACTCACACAAACACAGAAACACTTGACTGAATCACCTATTGCCAGGCTGCATTAGGCCAGAGAGAGATGAGATAGTGGAGGAGGAGAGGACTAATGCCGGACAGATGTTGGCAAGATGCATCGTGGGACGTGGATCAGTGAGCCAAAATTAAAATGCAACCCGTAATACAATCTGGCAGAATAATGTAATGTTTCTTTCCATTTTGAGTTTTAATGCCGTTTTATTCAGTTGTATCCCATCCCTTTAGCCTAGCTACAGGCTAGGCTAAAGGCTAAACGCTACAAACCTGCCATCCCAAGCCTCTTTCTCGCCAACTCACTCAACAACAACACGGACGAGACAAGACTGCAGATGCCTACAAAGCTGCCCCACTGCCACACCTTGGACTCTCAGATCATCTGTCCCTGTCTCTCATCTCAGCATACAAACCACTAATCTGCAGACAGAAACTGTCTGTGAAAACAGTTCAAGTATGGACTATTTGCTGAGGATGCAGATCTAGAGGAACACACATCAGCCGTCCTCTCCTACATCTACTTTTGTGCTGCAAATGTGATTACAACAAAGACAGTGAAAGTGTTTCCCAACCAGAAACCATGGCAAAGCAAAGTACGGATGTAGAGAGGGTGGAGTGTTTCAAGTTCCTGGGAGTCCACATCTCGGCCAACCTCACCTGGTCTACAAACATCTCTCACCAGGTGGGGAAGACCCAGCAGAGACTTTACTTCCTCAGGAAGTTGAAACAGGCCCACCTCCCACAACTGCTGATAAACTTCTACAGAGCCACCTGTAGAAGTTTACCACCTGACCTACTGCTGCGCTGTGTGGTTCAGCAGCCAGAGGACTGGCGAGACCTGCAGCGGGTGATGAAGGTGGTCATCAGTATCATAAAGGACTCATCCCACCCTGGGCACTGCCTGCTTTCCCCCCCTCCCTTCTAGAAGAAGGTACAGGACATTCAAATGCAAGACAGAAGACAGAGACTAAAAAACAGCTTCTTCCCAAAAGCTGTCAGCTCTGTGCCCCCCCACATTTTTTTAAATCTGTGTTTTATGCTGCATTGGATTGAAGAGCTGCTAAACTGATTTCCGTAGTTTTTAACAATGACAAAGATCTAATCTAATCTATTTTTCTGAATTAATCCCTGTGTGTGGAACTGGGCTTGTTTGTCTCATTGTACTGTGTTCTCTCCCAAACATCTGCTGGTGCACATGGAGTACTGCGAGTACTTGCTAATGAGCAGAGATGCTGCATGCAATAAGCAACATAAGAAAGACTAGTGCAGAGAGACCGACTGCATATAATGAGATACCAAGAAACGAAGGCGCTGAATACACAAGTAATGATCATTTGATTCCGACTATGCACCTTGAATTGCAAGTGAGATATATTTTTCATTTGATGGAAATGGCTATTATTATTTTATTAGGTTTTCTTTTTAAAAAAAACATAATCTTGTTGATTGCATGGAGTAGGGCTAATGCTAGGATTTTATCATACTGGTTATATGGTAATTGGTAGGGATGTAACTTCACAGATGCGCACCGGTCCCCGAAAAATCGATTCAAACATTACAAATCGCTGATTCACTAACTTTTTGTAGGAATTAATTAGTCTTTCTAGTTTCTACCTTTCAAAATGCATCTCATCTACCTTCCAAAAAGCATCTCATGTTCTCTCTGTAACTAACTGGTCAACTGTGACACAGCAACTGTATGGGATTAAAACAGTCTCAATAGTATTCACAAACAAATGTCAAGTTAAGTAACTTGCACACACCACAGAAGAAGAAGACAAAACCAAGCGCTGTCACGCACACGGGAGAAGTTTGCCTTCAGGGCTTTCTGCCAGAAATCTTTCAAGTAGCATTTTCCTGCAATAGAGGAGGCTGCAGTTTCAGCACCGCCGTCCTTGGACCGTTGCACTATTGAGGCTTCTCCTCCCCATCTCAGCACTGAGGAACTTGTTTCCTTGTTTAACACCACCTGCCTTTCTATTCTGGATTCTGTTGCCCCCCTTAAATTGAAAAAGCTTAAGTCCAGAGGCTTGCCTTGGCTTAATGACACCACCAGAGCCCTAAGGAAGGAGTGCAGAAAAACTGAGCGGAAATGGAGGAGTAATAAGCTTCAAATTTCCTTTGAAATTCTGAGGGACAATCTTCTCAAATATCAGGGAGCAGTTAAGGCTGCAATAGCAAAATACTTTTCTGACCTCATCTCCAACAACTCTCATAATCCCAAGGTCCTATTCAGTACCATTAACTCCATCATCTGTCCCACCCCCAGTACCAGCGTCGTCTGTCCCCAACTAAAGTGCAAAGAATTTTTAAAATTCTTTATTAGCAAAGTTGAGGATATCAAAATGAACATTTCCCCCTCCAACTGTGACCTAGCTGTCTCACTGGTCTGTTCTTCTGACCTGGACTGTTTCCAACCCATCACACTACCCTCCCTTATTGCTTTGTTTTCTATTGAATGTCCTGACCGGCCGCGAGTGAAAGTTAGAGTGTAGTTGTCCGATGTGACGCGATGCGGCCATTTTTGGAGCCCATTCTGTCTGTGTGTTTTTTGCGCGTGTGTATGTTATGACATCATCGACGACTAGTCGACTTTATTGATCGACTAGTCGACTTGAAAAAAACGCGTTGAAACGGCTGTGTAAACGGCTGTGTAAACGGGGCTATTGTGAAATCGCTTTCTTTTTTCCCCCACCAAGTCCCGCCCTAGGTTTAGGTTGGGGAGTGATGATTGGTTAAGGTTAGAGTGAAATATCAGGGTAAGCCAATCAGAGGCAGAGTAGGGCGGGACTTGGCGCAAATGCGGTGGGGAAAAAAATAATGCTGTGAAATCATGTCAACGACTAGTCGACGTCTCCAGGTAGACGTCGACTTGTGGTGGTGATGTCCACTAGTCGATTAGTTGACTTTTCTGTGCAAGCCCTACTAAAAACACAATTAAAAAAGGTAGCTCTGAAACATAACCGTTTTGTCAGCAGTAGACCCGGGTAGGCATAGTTCACAACTTGACATGTCTTAACGTATCGAAACATTATGTATAGCAGCACAGCGCTGCTATACATTTAACATTTCACAAAACATCACACGTCTCAAGAGCAGCTTATGCTATAGAGAGGATCAGCACTCCATAAATTCGCTGTTTAGAAGTGTATCCCGCTAGCTCTCCTACAGTAAAAAGCAGGTCAAAAACTGTGTGACCAGCCAAGCTCTGGTGTGGGTGTAACGCACATCGACTGTGTAAAATACTTGACTTCGATATATGTAAATTTGTGGAAACTATTGGATTTTTGTTTTGTTATTTTTTGTTCTACAAAACGAGTACTACTGAGATTTGGACAGTGTATTCGATTATTATTTTTTGGTATTTCTTGCATCCCTAGTTATTGCTAGTGTTACTGCTACTATGACCATGTAAACCCCATTACTCCTACTCTGTTTATAGTGTGTGTTTATCCCATCATATGTGTATTAATCAGTTCATCATATGTGATGAACACATTAATCCTCACTCAGTTCTCAAGCTTCACACTATAAAATTTGGTCCTACCAATTTCATATTTTTTCTTCCAGAATAAAATAATAAAAGTGCAAAACATCCCATATTCACATTCCCACATACTAAACTCTGTCCCTGACTGAAGTTCAGCTGGAACTCAAGGTCGCTTTCATAAAATGTGGTCTTGGTCTGAGTACGGCTTGCATTTTAACACATGATTAAGTTACGGTAATGTGATCTGACCAATTACCTGCGATTGTATCATCTGTACTGAGACTGGGTTTCAGCCAATCACAAAATTGTTTCATCTGAAAGTCAAGCAGCTAATTAGGCCTTTGGTATTAATGCCATTATTCTAAGGTCAATGTTGAGTGAGACTGCTTTCATTATGGGCAGAAATAACCAATTACTAGGGATGTGCATCTCTGCTAGTTTAAAACAATTTGGTGCGATTTGATTTGAAAATCTATACATTTCAGTTTGATGTGATTCGATACGCTGTATGTGTTAGATTTAGGGATGCAGAATACCATTTTGATTAGTACTCACCTTTGGGTACTTGCCGAGTACCGTGTACTGATAAGAGTACTTTGAATAATAAACAATTTTCAGTTACCACAATAGTAAGAGTGCTGATTTTTAATAACACGTTATAAAAATAAAAATTAAATAAATAAATATATATATATATATATATATATATATATATATATATATATATAGAGAGAGAGAGAGAGAGAGAGAGAGAGAGAGAGAGTGTGTATGAAGTGTGTGTGGCCATATGCAAGTGTGTGCTTATGCATGAGTGCAGCAATTTATAAAC
>OMKN01079748.1:5053-15949 GCA_900302345.1 Melanonus zugmayeri
TCCACAGCAACATGACGCACTCTTCCTTTACTGCTGTCAGATCTTCTGGGCTCTGGGCACGGTGTTCGAGGTGCTGCTAGCCATTCTGGTGATGCCCACCCTGGGCTGGCGCTGGCTGCTGGCTCTCTCCAACACTCCTCTCTTTATATTCGCCATCCTATGCTTTGTGAGTAAGAGCCGAATGTTCGCTGAAGAACGTGCTCAGGAGACTTGAAACATAACAATACCATAATAATAATAATAATAGTCATGTCAACTATACTATTAGTACTATTGGTCACTTGACGTGTCATTGTTTCTTTGGGATTTGGGTATTTTACAAATATATAAATATTTTACAAATATATAAATATTTTACAAATATGTAATATTGAAAACATAATAATACGAATCAGTGCTATTACTACCAGTACTATTTTGGCAGACTGCTACTACTACTACTACTACTACTACTACTACTACTACTACTACTACTACTACTACTACTACTACTACTACTACTACTACTAATAATAATAATACTAATACATCCATTGGAACTGGCATGTGGTTATGTGTCATGGTGGGTATGAGTAGTACTTGGAGCATGTTAAATACCGCATAATAACACCATATTAATATACTAATATCACAACGACGTGTTGAACAGTGGCTTCCTGAGAGCGCACGGTACGACGTGTTGACGGGCAACCAGGAGAAGGCCCTGTCCACACTGAAGCGCATCGCAGCTGAGAACGGAGTGCCCATGCCGCTAGGGAAGTTGGTGGCCGCCAGACAGGTACAACCTCCCTTGCTCTTAGGATCCAAAGTCACGACATGTTAAACGCTCCTGCTGACCCCTCACCCCTTTCCTCAGGAGAGCCGGGGAAAGTTTCAGGACTTGTTTTCCCCCCATTTCCGGTGCACCACCGTGTTGCTGTGGTTTATATGGTAAATAAATTAACATGTTATGCTATTTCTATTCATACCTATTTATACTATGTTATACTCTTTGTATACTATTTCTATGGGGGGGGGGGCATGGTAGTCTAGTAGCCCCAGCTGAAAGGTTCTGGGTTCATGCCTAACCTCATTAATGACGTGTATCTGAAAGAAAGTTGGCATTTTTTTCTTTGGATAAAAGTGGCTGCTCTTCTTGTTTTGTTTCACCATTGATTTCCTGATCTGCTAAACTCTTCTTGTGGGTGGGTTCTTTTAGTTTTAAATGTGTTTTGTGTGTGTGTGTGTGTGTGTGTGTGTGCGTGCATCTGGGCATGCATGTGTGTGTGTTCTTCAGGTTCTCCAATGCGTTCTCCTACTACGGACTGGTGCTGCTCACCCCAGAGCTGTTCCAGGAGAGCGCGTCTTGTGGAGGTGACTTCCGGTGACATCGTCATTCACAACAACATCCATTCGGAAAAACCGCCATAAACTCATGTCTGTCTATCTACTTCTATATGCATGTTTATCCAATCCACTTATCTAATCAGGGTCATGTTTAAGTCCTATGGTTGGGTAACTATAGCAGAGCCAACGTTATAGCATGTTGGAGCTTCAGCCCTTTGTTGTCCTCTACCGCCCCCTAGTGTCCCAGGACAGGAGGGCAGAGCCGCGCTGCAACTTGGAGTGCAAATACCTGAACTCTGACGACTACAAGGACCTGCTCTGGACCACGCTCTCTGAATTCCCCGGTAAAACACCAGGGAACCGCGTTCCACCTCTATGGCTCTTCTCTGTGTGTGCCAAAGTGTCACTAATAAAGTTTCCCGACGAGCAGGTCTGCTGGTGACGCTGTGGGCGATAGATCGCCTGGGCAGGAGGAAGACCATGGCTCTGTGTTTCTTCATCTACTCTCTCTGCATCATCCCCCTCTACGCCTGCGTTGGGAGGTGAGGGGGGGGGGTGACTGTTTGTTTGTTATCATAATCTACATTATATTCCTTTACACGGCTGCCTTTTAAGGACCACTCGTGTTCCTTTACTGATGGCTACACAAACGTAGCGCATTGTCCAGTCTAACTCAGAAACATTGTTCAATGCTAACACATGAGCCATGGCTACTATCCCAACGCTAAACAAGACTAAACAAGGCTCCAAGGCCTCTGGCTACCAGATGACCCTCACTTCCTGCATACTTCTACACAAGCGCACTCTGTTCTTCCACACAGACAGGCTCCATATCTCACAGAACACTAACATTACACACAGTATCGTCCAATGACCTCCCTGTTCATTACGTTTTTCCTATATACTCGTCCTGCTCTCTGATTTCCTCATAGCTGAATGTACTTCTCTCTGTGTACAAATAAGTCTGATCATTGCTGATCCTGGGTTCAATTGTTACGATTCCTTGATGGATCATTGTGTCGTTTTATCTGCAGGATCCCCATGATGGTGTTGATATTTATCGCCCGCGCGTTCATCGCAGGTGGCTTTCAGGCTGCCTACGTCTACACACCAGAGGTACACACACACACACACACACTGCTCTGCCTGTATACACACCAGATGTGCACACACTGCCTTTGTACCCTCCCTTTAAAACTCTACCGATACACTTATGAGACATTATTTAAATTTCACAGTTGCTTTTGTCCTGTGACTTACAAGTTAGGCTGAGCAACAATTACATTAAGACTGCAGAACCAGGTTTCTAAATGTAACCAAGATACAAGTGCAAGATCCAAGAGCTGAACGTATAATATTGCTGTGGATATTATTAACTGGTAACAAACAAAGTGTGTGTGTGTCTTAAGGTATCATCCTCTGTTTTTAGACAAGAACCTACCAAAAAAATGATGCAAACAACAGCTGACAAATACCTTCTCGCTCTTCTCTCGGCCTCTCTCTAAATGAACCCAGGTGTATCCCACGGCAACCAGAGCGTTGGGTCTGGGAACCAGCAGTGGCATGGCCAGAGTGGGCGCCCTCATCACACCATTTGTCGCACAGGTGCAGTTCACCAAGTAGCTGGTTTTCATGATGCTATACATGTTATGCTCTTGTCACATTTCTGTTGTCCTCCACATGCAGTAAGAGCTCCATCGTGCGCCGAGCTCAGCTTTTTCCACTCATTGGTTGTAGCTCTGGGCATCTTGCCTTCGTATTCATAGCCAATCTCTCTCCCCCTCCGGTTTATTTCCTGATTGATGTGATTCTGTGATTCATCTCCTCATTATCAATGCTGTCTTTAAACCCCGGCTTTCCACACAATCATCGCCAGTTTCGTTCTCGGTTCCTTGCCTGCCTGTCTTCTTGCCCGGCTATCTGCCTTCCCGTTGCCGAACCCGCCCGCCTGACTACCCGCCTGCTTGCCTGTCTCCTTGCCTACCTGCCTGCCTGCCTGTCTGACTACCCTGCCTGCCTGTTACTGAATCCACCTGCCTGACTACCCGCCTGCTTGCCTGTTTCCTTGCCTACCTGCCTTGCCTGTCTGACTCCCCTGCCTGTCACCGATCCTCTGCCTGCCAGACTCCCCTGTCTGTTGCTGATTTGTTTAATTAAAATGTTCATTTTATTCTTATCTATCCTCATTTTGATCATTTACCCATTTTATCATTTATTTTTTAGTAAATCAAATTTATTTTGCTTTAAAATTTTGCCTGTCAACCCACGTGTAAACAATGTATTTCTTTGGTAAAAGTGCTACCAGTCCACATTCAGTGTTTAAAGGAACACAGCCAGATGTCTAAACCTTCCTCCTTCCCTGCAGGTGATGCTGGAGTCCTCCGTGCACCTCACCCTCTCCGTCTACTGCTGCTGCTGCCTGCTGGCCGCCGTGGCCTCCTGCGCCCTGCCCATCGAGACCACCGGCCGGGGCCTCCAGGAGTCCAGCCAGCGGGAGTGGGGTCAGGAGATGAAGGGCCGGCCCCACAGCCCAGAAGGGGACCCCCGCCCCGGCTCTGGTGGCCAAACTGAAGAACTGAACTGAAGGATGGTCTAAGAAAGAAGAGCAGGAGGAGGGAGGGAGGAGGAGGAGAGCGCAAGGTGAGAAACGGCACGAAGGGCCTCGCCAAGAGCCCACTACAGATGAGAGGAGGAGGAGAAGGGTGTTTTGTCTTGATCCACCTTCTCATTCAGTTTGGTGATTACAATATGCCAAGATGCCATTCCAGCTGGACCAGGAGAGTAGGGAAAAAAACACTAACTGTAAAATGGAGTTAAAATCTGAAAGAAAGAACAAACTAACAAAGAAAAAAACAGGTTAAAATGCTTCAGGCATGGCATTTCAAATGGTTAGAAAAAAAACACAGTATTACATTTCAGTCCCAATCCTGTTTTGAAAGAGCCTTAAAACAGTATTGTGTCTCCTATGGGTGAGAGGGAATTTCACCATCGAATACAGCTGCTATTAACGTGTTAGCTCAAGAGATTATCTTGTGTGCATAAACCAGTGCTCATAAGGCATGAGTTACAAAGTCCGCTCTATTTGAAGTGTGTTTAAAGACAACATGAGACAATAATCAGAGCTTGCGTTGCTTCCATTATGTGACATATTTCCAAGTAAAACAGGGTATTAGGGAGGGACAAACCGTAGGGGAAGGGGATAATATGATTAATGTGATTGGTTACCCTACCTAAGATCAGACCCCAATAGTGTTGTCATTGGTTGGAATGTGATGACCAGCCCAGCAACCACAAACCCCCCTGTCTGTTTTAGAGTAACTTTAGGTGGTTATATTTTGATGTAAAATAAGAAGAAAAAATACCTGAATGATGGTCATGTGATCCCTTTTTTTAAATAGGTGCATATTAATATTAGTTAGGGAAATTAAAAAGTGTTTTTTCATTCCATGTTCCAACACAAGGAGAAGCGTTAGACCATACAACATGTGATGTGAGGCCACTGCACATATGATGCACTTCTATGAAGGCACTAACTAGCATAGATGCTAAGGGGACAATGTGTGTCAATCAGTTTTTTTGCTGAAATAAGCCTTTCCTGTTATGCTATTGTATTCTTCTGTGTTGATGTAGTAATAGTGTTTACCGTTACAATGGAGTTTACTTATTGTTTGCACTTTAACATCCTAGGAGGGATATTATCTCACCTTCAAAGGACTTAATTTTATTATTATTATTAATAATAATAATAATAATAATAATATGATTTGTAGGGTACATTTCATAGCTATCTCAAACACTCTTAATTTAAAATATTTTGCACAATTTTTTTTGTATAATGTTAAAAAAGGAAGCAGGAGTGGTTGTAAAATGTGTTAAGAGTAATAGAGACCGAAAGAAAATGATGAAATGTCCATAACTGGACCTGTCTGTCTCTCCTGACTATTGTGCAGTAGTAAATTGATTCATGTGTGTATAATGTGATTTTTGACATTCACATTATTCAAAAAAATGTAATTCCAACCAGGCAGCCCATAACAAACACGTTATTAAAGATAGACACATCTATACATAATGTGAAATGGAAACATGATTGCTTTCTATAAATGTTAACACCTGGTTTGGGTTATCTTGGCACTGTTTGTATGTGTATGTGGGTGTAGGCATTGTTTAATTTTAACGTAACGTTTTTTAGAGAATCTCGCACAGGCCTAGTCGCGAATTCATAGCCGCCTCCGTCTGCCAACGTGTGCTACCTTCAGCGTCTCATGGCCACAGATTCCTCACAACAATAAATTATATTTTAAAACAAGACAGCGGTTTCATCCTTTTTTTATTGGATTGATTTTTGTTTACATTGATTATATGTACTATATCCATATCTCCTTAGGAAAAAAAGGTACACGGGTATATAAACCCACCCCTTTCTCACATTGACTCCTGCCTGTCAGCAATAAAAATCTGGATGCAACAACATTTCCTCAAACTCAACAGCGACAAAACTGAACTCGTCATCGGCTCCAAGTACCCTCTCTGCAGAATCACCAACCCCACACTCACCATTGATGGCACCACTGTCTCCCCCTCCTACCAGGCACGCAACCAGGGTGTCGTCCTTGATCCCACCCTCTCCCTCGAGACCCACATCCGCCAAGTAGTCAAAACCGCTTTCTACCACCTCCGCAATATTGCCAAGATCAGACCCTCTCTCACACGCCCTGCTGCTGAGACACTCATCCATGCCTTCATCTCCTCCCGTCTCGACTATTGCAATTCACTCCTCTATGGCATCAGCACCAGCTCCATCAACCGACTCCAACTTGTCCAGAACGCATCTGCCCGACTCCTAACCCACACCAAATCTTGGCACCACATCACCCCAGTCTTAAAAGACCTCCATTGGCTCCCTGTCTCCCACCATATCAACTTCAAGATCCTGGTCCTCACCTACAAAGCCCTTCACCAACTGGCTCCCCCATATCTCACCGACCTCCTCTCCCCCTACCAACCGTCTCGGTCCCTCAGATCCACCTCAGTCGGCCTCCTCTCCACCCCCAAGTCCAAACTCTGCAGCTTTGGGGACAGAGCCTTCTCCAGGGCAGCTCACAGGCTCTGGACCTCCCTCCTTCCCAAAGACATCAGAGACTCAGAGACTCAGAGTCCCTCAAGACCCATCTCTTAACCTCCCCCCATCCATCTTTGTGTGCTCGTCCTGTCTGTCTCTTGTTCTGTCTCCCTCCCACTGCCCCCTGTGTAAAACGACTTTGAGTCTTAGAAAAGCGCTATATAATTATCTAATTTATTATTATTAGAACTAACCCTAACATTAACGCTATCCCTAGTACTAACCCTAACCCTAGAACTAACCCTAACACTAACCCTAGTCATATCCCTAGTACTAACACTAACAATAACCCTAGTACTAACCCTAACACTGACCCTATCCCTAGTACTAACCCTATCCCTAGTACTAACACTAACAGTAGCCATATCCCTAGTACTGACCCTAATCCTATCCCTAGTACTAACCCTAACACTAGCCATATCCCTATTACTAACCCTAACACTATCCCTAGTACTAATCCTAACACTAACCTTAGTACTAACCCTAACATTGGATCACCTCAGCTGAGTTCAGGGAAAGTGATGAGCACGCCCTCTAGATTATATTTGCATTTTCACATTAATTTGGCATTCGTCCACAGCAGGCAGGTGATATTAATAAGCTGTTAATGATATAGAAATGTTCCTGATGATAAAAAAACACTGATGGTCATTTCCTAGACTACCAACAATGTACTGATTAAGCATACACCAAGCCTTTTATAATGTTTGTTTTAATCATCATTATGATGCTGTTATTATTTACAATTCTTATTACTTAAATAAAACATTTATAAAAAATCCAGTATTCCATTCAGTCTGTGGACATATTTTGAGTTCCGATTGCTCAAAAGCACTTCAAACAGTGTCGTTATGGTTGTGTCCATGTGAATGCTCTTCATGGTTTGATGTTATTCATGAGCTCAAAGTGAAAGTAATACAAGCGAATGCCTGGAATACAAATGATGGGTTCAGCCTTCATAATGACTGGCCTCCATTAGCTAGGATTATACACATTCTATATATTTATTATATAAGGTAGTATTCCCTCTCTGAGGTGTTACAGTACCATATGTTTGTTCTATGTTTATTAAGTAACTGTGGATGGGCCTTGAATTGATATGGAAATTATTTATTAGTCACAGTGGCTTGTCATTCTCATGTGGATTATGCTATTCTCATGTGGATTATGCTATTCTCATGGGGATTATGCTATTCTGATGGGGATTATGCTATTCTCATGTGGATTATGCTATTCTCATTTGGATTATGCTATTCTCATGGGGATTATGCTATTCTCATGGGGATTATGCTGTTCTCATGGGGATTATGCTGTTCTCATGGGGATTATGCTAGTCTCCTATGGTAGAAATAAGTTAAGCAAATACAATAATTGTTATTATTATCATCATCATAACAGAGGAAAGTATTTTAAGCAGCTGGGTAGCAACCGGCCTCAGAGAAGAACAGAGGCAGTATATTCTTAAAAGCATTCGTAACATGTGTTATGTTTGGTTGATTGGTGTGAATCTGGTGAGAAAAATAAACTGTTTGTAATGACAAGACTCAGTTCTCTACTGGAAGACAATTACAACATAATTAGAACATCTGGTTCTAGTTAAGATTCTAGCAGCACCACACTGTACAGACTTTTGGTAATAGAACAATTTCATTGTTTAATTGAAACTCAAAAACAATTTAATTGTTTTGTCACTAGGGCAGAAAACAATGAGGCTCTAAGGTTAGGTTCTAACAGTAGATGATGTGAGCTAAACCTTTGGTTTACTGACCCCTGATTAATACACAGTGTTGTCAGCATGACCCTGTGGAGTGTGTGTGGTTGGTGGCTGGTTTAAGCAGCCTCACCTGGGGCCTCATGTATAAAACTTTGCGTAGGATTCACGTAGAAATGTTGCGTAAGCACAAAATAGGGTTCTACAGGCGTAGTGTCCTATGCCTGTTTCCCATTATAAATCACAATCGACCCTAAACTTGGTGCACATGAGCGCGCGTTTTGTCCCACCCTTGTAACGCCCATAGTTGCCTATAAAAGGGCAGTGGCACGCCCCAAATTAATATTCATAGTACTGACCATGACGGCACTGCCGGCATTGTATTCACACACATGTATTGTGTGTAGTCGCAGGGTTGACAGGACTTATAGTGGGACAGGGGGCATGGCGTGGTTTCTGGAGGTGCGTCTCTGTAAAGCTGGGCCAAACTCAGCACAGAGATCCAGGAGGACAGCTCTTGGTCATCAGAACCGGCTGATGAGCCTCATCATCATTGGCAGCAAATCTTGGTGGTCTCTGAAGAATCACTCTGTACAAATTCTTCCATTCGCCAAGTCCTCCAACAGTGCCAAATAAGCATTATCATTACGCATTGCATGCCTTTTTATACCCACCCAGTCCACAAACATGTGATGATGATTATGATAATCAATGAATAAATCAACCAACCAATCTTCATTTCTATAGCACATTTCAGACATAAATGCAACACAATGCAATGAAAATTGAATGAAATGATATGACATACGTGCACTCGTGCCCGAGGCATCGCAAACGGCATCATTTTCAATGTAATTTGTCCTACTGTTCACCTTATTTGTGAGAGACATTTCATAACATGCACGTATTGTTGGATAATTACAGATCCAATTAAATATGATAAATATGATATGGTTTTTTTGTGTGCACACCCAGAGAACTCTTCATATATAATAGCTATGTGAGATGTAGGCTAATGTGTCAATTTATTTTACACATCAATTTCAATGCGTTTCTCGAGTTTCATCCTTCTGCCATCGGAGTCGCAGTTTCTCATTTGCGCATATTCTACGGTGAAGTGTGTGCGTAGAAGGTGGCGTACGCATTATTTTATACATGAGCCAGGCTGATTAGACTCCAGGGCTGGATGAGGCTGCACACCTGTGGTGCATCCAGGAATCAAGGCCCACAGGTTAAACCAGCCACCCCCACACACACTCAGGAGAGAGTGCTATATGTCAGCAAGCTACCACCTGCTCTGACAACCAAACCATTTGTTCATCTTTACAATAAACCAGTTGTCAACATCCTGTCCTGTTCATTGGAGGAGCCCTGAAAAAGCCACTTTCACTGGCAGGTAGCGAGGAGATTTGCTAGAGCCCTAACCCCTGATTAATACAGTGTTGTCAGCATGACCCCTAACCCCTGATTAATACACAGTGTTGTCAGCATGACCCCTGACCCCTGATTAATACACAGTGTTGTCAGCATGACCCCAAACCCCTGATTAATACAGTGTTGTCAGCGCTGTAGAACTGTGTCCATGTCAACACAGGCATCATAAAGCAGATTATCTTGGAAGCTAAGTCATTTGGACCAGCCACCACGGACCCTACAGCGGCCATCTTGTCCTTTATGACATGTTTGGCATGCGATATAATGAGACTTGTATCCCCTCTCCAAATGTCTTTCATTAGGAGTGTTGTGCTGTGTCTGGGAGGCTGAGCCTTCAATAAGAGGGAAGCAGAGATAAGTCAGTCCGCTGCTTGTCAGAACTCTGTCTCCAGGGTTCAGGAAAACAACAACCAGAGAAGCAGCCAATCACTGCCTCTCAGCTCCAGTGGGGGGAGTTAATTTCGCTCGGTCCGGGACCTGGATTGGAACTGACTCGTGGAGTGGGGCATGAATTCACCACTGGAACAAATATGGTTGGATATCGAGGATACATTTTGTTTTATGCTTCACTGCCCATTCTATGTTTTAGAGGGTTAGGATTAGGATTAGACAAACGTTACACAAACGTTCACAAGAGCCATTTAGACTGCGTTAAGCAGACTCCTGTATGACGACAATACAATCATCCATTAGGTTAGTGCTAGGTGGGTACTAAGGTTGGTGTATGGGGTACTAAGGTTGGTGTATGGGGTACTAAGGTGGGTACTACGTGGGTACTAAGGTCGGTGTTTGGGGTACTAAGGTGGGTACTAATGTTGGTGTATGGGGTACTAAGGTGGGTACTAATGTTGGTGTATGGGGTACTAAGGTGGGTACTAAGGTTGGTGTATGGGGTACTAAAGTGGGTGTATGGGGTACTAAGGTGGGTGTATGGGGTACTATGGTGGGTACTAAGGTGGGTGTACGGGGTACTAAGGTAGGTACTAAACTACAGCTCAACTCTAGAGGTCTAGTGGCTCTGGTGTGTTATAAACAAGAGCAGAGTTGAGGCTAGTGGCTCTCTCGTCCAACACCTTGATGATGTTTCATATTTTCATTCTATTTTTGGTTTTATTTTGATAGATTCATTTTTTTTCTCAGATCCTCACTTCCTGTTTTCTTGTGTTTGTGATTACCTGTCTCATCCTGATTAGTTCCACCTGTGTCCAATTATCTCGGCTCCCATTTTGTATTTAGTCAGTGTGCTCCCAGTTCGTCTTTGTTCCTCTGTGTCAAACCTCCCGGCGATTTTCTCTTGAGTTTT
>OMKN01079765.1:0-10370 GCA_900302345.1 Melanonus zugmayeri
CCGTCTCCTCCCGCCGTCCTCACCCCCCAGATGTCCCCTCCCACCCGTCCTCACCCATCAGATGTTTTCCATGGGATAGCCTGGGGTTACGTAGGGTAAGAGGGAGCGGCGTGATGTAAGCCTAGATGCTGGTTTGCTTGAAGGTCGCTCATGCGGACAGCCGACACAGAATGAGAGTGAGAGAGGGAGCGCAACACACACAGACACACACACACACACACTGTAATACACATATCAACAGGCACTTTCCACGCACACACCAGAGCAGCATCCCGCTGGGCGCTTATGTATTTATTTATTGAAATTGTTGTGCGATTTTCTTGCCTGGGAACGACGAGACAGGCGCATCCTTCTGCATCAGGGCAAGAGCACGACCTTTGACCTGATTGGTTGATTGATTAATGACCAAAACAAAAGTGGGTGGATACGGTTTTTGCTTTGGGCATAGCTGAAATAGTGTCTCTGTGTGTGTGTGTGAGTCTGGAAAGTACACCAACGTAAGGCGCTGAACACACCATTAAACGTATAGACCGTCAGATGAATCCTTCAGAGCGCTTTGTCTCTTTTATTACAACACTTGGTGAGGCGACGTGGAACCGGATTCGTCCAATGAGAGACGAGCTGGCTAGTGGAGACGCGTGATCCGTATTCAGATGAGGAGATAGAAGTGATTTTCTGGCCGCATGACGCAAGACCCAGACATTTAATAGACCGGTTGGTACACCGGTGATCTCTTCTCATTCTGTTTTCTTCTCTCTCCGAGAAACCCGCGCTTCAGCCCACAAACACACAGACAAACACGGACATCCCGACGCAACTCAAGCCAATCCTGAGACGTGATGCGTTCTGAGCAGCAGCCGCCCTCTTCTGTTCCATTTAGGTGATGCTTCCAAGCCAGTGGCGACCTCTCCTCTCCTTTCCTCCCACACCGGGGGTTGTGCTTTGATGGACGGAGACCCGGACCCCCGGCACCCCCCACAGTCCACCCACATCTGGATGCTGTCAACCCATCTCTGTTTCAGCAGCAGGATCCCTGTGCGCAGTAGTGACGACAACCACCACCTCCTCCCCCACCTCGCTTCCCGTTTCTACTTCTCCTTCTCCTTCTCCACCGAGCTCTGGCAACGTGTTGGTGGTGGCAGTGGTGGTGGTGGTGGTGTTGTTTATGCTGAATGTGGGCACTAGGCGCCATCGCCATCTGGGTCACCTGCATCTCCCTTCCAAGGAGACGCATGTTTGCGTGTCGTACGCCTACACGTGTGAATAAGCGCTGCATTGTCATGGAGGCTGTATGTGCTGATTCTCTCCTCATCGTCCTTCTGCTCATTAAACTGCAAAGCAAGACAACTTGTCAACTGCCAGGTGCAATTCTTGCACCGCCGACCTAAGCAACCTTTCCTTTGTTTCTGTACCGCGAAAGTTTCCACTGTTATCAGCTAAAGCGACGTATTTATGGGCTTATTTTAAAGACATTTATTTTTAACCGTTTTAGGTCACTTTCCTGGTCATATTGGGCACCTATCTAACAATATATGCCAAGAAAACGACAAAATCCCATTTCCTCATATCAAGAACCCATCAGATGTTCTTCTAGTAAAACAAAATCTGACGTATGGCTGTTGTGAACAGTAGCTTGATAGTCTCGTGCTGACGGTCCTGACCATTTCAACCAATCAGCGCATACAGACACGGGTCGTAGGCGGGTAGCGAAGAAGATATTCATTAGCCCGCTATCTATCATATCAGCAGCATGTTTGCTATGACACGCCCACTTTTCAACGATCGAGGCCATCGGCTCTTCCGAGATCTGGCCCGTTTCAACCGGAAATATGTCACTGTCACACCACTCACCCATATGCAGGCATATGGGTGAGTGGTGAGCGGGTGTTGGATGAACGGGGAAATAACAGGCAGGAGGCAGAGCGCTGCGTTCAGACGGAGTCAACCAGCGCTCTGTTTATGGAGTCAAGATATAAAAATCAAGAAGAAGAAGAAGAAGAAGAAGAAGCAACGTCATTTGTCTTTATATTCCTTCATTGACGATTGACATAAATGTGGGTAACGGCGTAACGTCCTCTCCTCGCACAACCTCTCTTCAAAACAAGCATCCATTTTGATATCTGGAGGATGCGGATGCCCTCGCGGAAACCGCCGGATGATGACGTTTACGTCACGCGGACGCAGAAAGTAAGAATCTGGCTTACAGTCAAGACATGATCAACAGATAATCCAGCTGACGATATCATTCCTCTTCATCTAGTGGGGGGGACTGAGCTTAAAGGAGTTTTTCCAGCACAACTCCATCTTTTTACCACTACTAAATATTGGTACAAGTACACAATTGTTTTACAAGTGGAAACTTAATGGCACTAAAATAAGCACATACTTATTCTTGCAATATATTATTCATACTCACGTCTTCATGTTGTATTTACAGAAGTCATTACGGGGCTTAATGTCTTCTGATGAGGGGGATCCGAACCATTAGTAAGGGAAGCTAGATGGTCCAATCTCCCAGGACATACATACTGGATATGATGGTCTGATTCCATTATGTTCATGGTGTCGGCTAACAACTGAGAGAGAGAGAGAGAGAGAGAGAGAGAGAGAGAAAGAGAGAGAGAGAGAGAGAGAGAGAGAGAGAAAAAGAGAGAGAGAGGGAGGGAGGGAGAAATAGAGAGAGAGGGAGAGAGGGAGACAGAGAAGAGAGAGAGAGAGAGAAATAGAGAGAGAGAGGGATACATAGAGAGAGGGAGGGAGAGAGAGAAATAGAAAGAGGGAGGGAGAGAGAGAGAAAAATAGAGTGACAGAGAAAGAGAGAGGGAGAGAGACAGAAAAATAGAGAGAGGGAGGGAGAGAGACAGAGAGGGAGGGAGAGAGACAGACAGAAATAGAGAGAGGGAGGGAGAGAGAGAATAGAGAAGGTGGAAGGTGAGGAGTGGAAATCTAACAGTCAAGGATGATTTTGTGATGCGGTCTTACAGACAGAAGGAAACGAGAGAACGGGAGCGACAGAGAAAGGGGGAAAGAGAGAGAGAGAGAGAGAGAGAGAGACCTCTATCTCACTTATCTTCTGTTTGCTCAATTTCCACTGTGTACCAGGGAGCACCTGTGGTCCGCCCGGAGCCTCCCGGTGCTCTTCAGCTGGCGGCAGCGGGGTAATAGCCAATCCCGTTTCCTCCCCTCCTGAATCAGAAGGGGCCAAAATACCTTGTGCTTTGTTTAAGATTCCCAATGAACAAACTCATCTCTCTCCATCGCCGAGCCATTACATACTAGACAGACGTATCAAAGCAATCCTCTCTCTCAGCCGACGTACAAACAGACCGCGGCGGACCAAAAAACAAGTCAACAAAAGGAGGGCGTTCAGCACATTGTGCACCAGATGATTATTATACAGTTCATAAAAATAGTAATAAGAGAAATATTGCAGAATGATGAGTCAGGTCGTGTCACTGAGGCCCATTTGTCACGCCCGCCGTGGAGTGATTATCTCGTAATGCTTTAAGCGATAATCACGTTACGCCGGCGTCGCGCCCAGCAACGCGCCGTGTGGCTCACAGAAGTCTGCGCACGGACTCACGAGGCTGGCGATTAGCGCCTGGATGTGCCGCGCTATTATCCTGCCACTCGCCGCCTCGCCTCCCTTTGTGTTCGGCGAAGAAGTCAGATGCAATTATCTGACAGCTCGTAAGGGCTTCGTCAATCGCTCCCCCGCGCCGCAAGACGGCCGCCTCCACTTTGAACCTGGACGTCTTGCCTGTCATTCTGAAGCTGGAGTAGTGACGCAACTCTCTCAGAATTCTTAGACGGTGATTCACTTTCAATCAAGTTTAAAAATAAGAACGGCAATCGGGTGTGAAACGTGCATCAATTTTACACATTTACCCAACTATACCTGTCATATGATTGTCTCTGTGTATTTGCGCCGCTGGTTTCACTCATGTGTGCTTTACGGGGCGGCTGTAAAAGCTGCGATGCACATGCTCGTGTCCTGCGGTTATCCCTGCGGCCTGGCATTCCGATACGGCGTGTTGTTAAAACTGTATTTTACAGCGTCTGGGCCACAAAGCAGCAGGCGATAGGCCAAAGAGCCAGACAGATATAGCATGACATCCCCAGGGGAACACTCCTTCTGGTCAGGCAGGAAAGAAGCCATGGGAGAATCATTAGGAAATCCAAGCTCTGGAAAACCTGAGCTGAAAATCAATGGGTGGAGTTGCCTGTAAGGGCCGAGGCCTCCGGAGAGCGTTCTACTTCCCGATCGCTGCACTATCAACATTTCATCCTGATGTGACGAGCCTAGCGGCATGCTGGGAGAGCCACTTGCAGTCTGTCCCTCATGCTTGGGCCATGCGATCCGCCGCGGCCCCGCAGAGGGCAACACAACAAACAATACGACCGTAGACACGCGGGCGTACTGCTTATACATGTTGCATGCATCAACTCCTGATACACACACACACACACACACACACACACAGCAAGGATGGAAGTATAGCAGGGGTATTGATAATTAATAAATGCAACAAGAGACCACACAGTGGTTTTCCAACATGCATCAAACCCAGATGAAAACATGCACACGCATGCACACACACACACAGAAGATATACAAGAAGAACAGTATTGAAAATGAATAAATGCAACAAGAGACCTGCTGCATCATCGATCCCAGATACAAACACAAAGACACACACACACACACACACACACCAAGGATATCCTGTATAACACACCAAGCGTCACCAAAAGCGCGACGGCTAAAACATGCAAGAGTGCTCCTACTGCATTAGTATTATGTACCAACTATTCATATTATTATTATTATATTAATACATAAATGCAACAAAAAACCTTGTCTTTTGTCGAGTCTAAATACGATTGCTCTCTCGTTTTTCTTCCGACTTCCCCGTCCTTCTTTTCATTCGTGTTTTATGATAAATACGCTGGGTCCCATCCATTCAAGGCCGGTCGAGACAAACCCAATAGAGATACTGTATGTAGCGTAGCACTGAGGGCTTTTATTGTCTCCAGTTCCTGTTCTCTTCACACTCCAATCCATGCTAATGTGTTTCACATGGTAACGGCACCGTGAGGGGAGGCGCGTTCTCATTGGGGGAGGTTTATGTTTTTTAGCTGAACTACATTTGTCTTACGTGTGGTGAGTGTGAGGAACACGACGGGAAGATTCTTCTCTTTGCGTGTAGCTGCCCTCTTTTGCTCTCATCTGATTCAGATTCAATAAAAGGTCTCTAAGGAAACTCAGTAGAGAGAACTGAGAGAGGGGGGTAATTAGACACAGTCTTCTGGACTGCAAGTCTTAACTCGGCAAACTCTGAGATAAACAGACAAATACACGCACTAGAACATGGTAATTTTGGGGGGATTGTCGTCATAGCCTGGTGCAACACCTCCACACATTACACTTAACTCTTTTCACTAAGGAGAGATTAGCACTGCATTTTAATGGCTTATATGTATCTACCGCCTTCATACCTGGCTGGCTAATTAATTACAAACTAGGAAATGAACAAGCGAGTGTTTCACATCGGGTAGGATGCAAGCAGTCTAAATCCTTCTATATAATATAGTAGTACTTATCGTGCTGTTTATTAAGTCCCAAAACATTTCGGTGAGAATGGATGTGTTGACGCAAGGCTACCCAATCAAACCGTGCATTTTCAACCAAAAAAAAGACCGCTCTTGGAACAGATGGCGAGGGGCTGTTTATGCTACACCCGACCCGCCGTCAGCGAGGCAGACGCTTGCTATACACTCCCGCTACCATGACTCAGAGAGCCGCGCAATGACAAGATAAAGTCAAGAATACGTGTCGTCTTTAATGGACTGTCTGCTGCGATCACTTTGTGTTATAGTGCTATTTGTCTCCCATCGCAGACCAGACTAATGGTATAGAGACACGTTGCCGTCGACGGCGTTCCCCCCCAGCGATCGTAAGAAGGTGTGCGTTAAGTTAGCTTTGTCTGCCAGATGAAGCCGCTTCTCCGCGACACTTGCAGTAGGACATATTCTCCATCGGCTCCTTTATCTGCCAAATGGCCGTCTTTGCTGTCACACACTGTATAATTGTGTGTGTGTGTGTGTGTGCGTGTGTGTGTTGTCCATCTGGATTAGTATGTTTACTCATGTGCGGTCTGCGGCCACCGCGTTGCCCCCTGTACTTCATATTAGCGACTCCCATCAAACGCACATCGTTAGGAGGACGGCTTATCGTGGCGGTCAGCTCCAATCACAACTCATGTAAATGTCCCGGCATCTTCTGCATGGCAAGTAGCCATCTTCTCAGAGATGAACAAACACGCTTCTAATAGCTCATGCACATATAATTATAGGAGATTATTCCTACATTACATTAATTGCATTTGATTGCCAGTCTACCGCTTATAACCCCCACCCCATAGATGTCCTCTCTATTTTCAATCTAGAGGGTATGTGTGGTCACACAGTGTAACATGAAATTAGAAATAATTGGATATGTTCACATCGACAGCCGGCCCTGTGTGAGTGTGTGTCTCTCCAACACTATGGTGTAATACAGCTTATTAGAGTCAATGTCTAGTCAGACATTGACAAAGCACCCCCTCGCATACTCGCAAACAGCATTTTATTATTAACCGAAGGATACATTAATGACAGCTACATTTAGCCCTCTTCTTGCTCTCAGAAAATATCTGATATCTGAGATCTAAAGCAGACTGTACTGTATACTCCATCCCCCCGTGGGAATTAATCACAAGAAGGAACAATAAAAACATCAACTAACTACCACCGTGCAATTAAGAGATTTGAGACAGGTTTTCTGAAGAATAAAGCGTCGATATTTATCGCTAGACTGTGAAAACATGGAGTACAGAACTATTCTGGTGAATCCAACAGAATTATTGATCGTGACAGTGTCAACATGTTTCCCCTTGTAGTGAAAGTTCCCGAAAATACTCTCAATCAATCAAGGCTGGGTCTAAAATACGTCTCCACCTGCATGCCTCTGCTCATCAAATGAGCTGCTCTTATAAAACACAATTCTTTTGCAGTCTCAAGAGATGGCATGACTTTCCATATTTCACCATATGGTTAAACCGCTGGAAGACTTGAGCCAATGGTTAATCAATCTATCAGTCAAATATATCGCATACTGTATTGCCAGTGTGTTCTTCTAATAGGACAAACTAGTCTCAAACGTACAGTATATCCTGTGATCGTTATGTTTGAATCTTAAAGTGTGTTTTCAAAGCCAACGCCGGAAGCCCCCCAACCTTCAAGCAGAAAGACCCCTGCAGGAAGGAATCGATTAATGAATGATGTATATTGCAGACTACACCTGGGTGAACAAGATCTTTTTTTGAAGCATCTAGTGCAGGTGCTCTGAGCCGCGTCTCCCAGAATAAACAACGGATGCTTTTTAGCCCATCCATCACCGTATCACTTCCTCTCCATCTTCCCTCGCGTCGTACCAGCGGTTTTCTGAAAGCTACACTTTTAAAAGCTAAGAACATTGTCTGCTGATCTGCTTCCTATGACTTATTCATAAGAGGAAGAAAGGGACAAAAGCATTGGTAGGTAGGTAGAAAGAGAGATGTTGGAGGAAATCAACAAAACAAGGGGGGGTTGTTACTCCATTCCACAAACTGTAACAAAAGACAGCTCTCCCTCCGTTAGTAAGAGCCTTGTGGACAGTGCTTGATGCTGATTGTTTATGACACCCTAACCCATTTTGTTACTGGGACAAAGCTTGTACCTTCAAACACAAGCCAAGTGGGCTTGGCTTGTTTTTCTCGTTAAATGAACACCGCTATATGTCAGACATATAGCACTTTCACAGTCTGTAGAAACCAGAGGAATCTATCAGTACGTGTCATGTGTACTCTGACACATTGAACGGGATTTATTAGCAGTATGCGCAGTATGACTATGACCAATGTTTCAAAGACTATGCAAAGTGTGTGTCTTGCTGGTGTAAAGGTGGTCAGAAACCATGATCCATGTGCTTTATCCCTGCGATGATATGCCTTTTCTGTACGTCCTTCTAACCTGGCATGGTGGTAAAAACCCCTCAGCAAATATAACATTACTAGAGCACTTAGGCTTCGTGACGCATGGTGAGACAGAGTTTGGCTTTTTGACTCATCCATAAGTAAGGTTTTTAAACTCAATCAGCGCTCTCTCTCTCTCGACACTCGTCTCCAAGTCTGTTTGAAGATTCGGATGAATTGAGTCATATGAAGAGCAGCCATGTGAAAGATTAAAGGCTCAGACCCCGCGCCTCACACATCCAGCCGACATCAGTGGAGCCAAACATTACTGATCACTTTGCGCCACGGCAGCAGGATGAGCTAAACTGAAGAGGTCACCGCGTATCTGTACACCACATGCTCGTCACTCACTGTGACTTTGTGATTCACTTTACACAAGGAAAAAAAGCATGGCTGGTACAGGAGGGGGTGTTAAGCCCTCCTTAACAAGCATATTGCACGTCGCTGGAATCACACAGGATTTAACTTGTGCCGTGCACTAGAGATCAGCCAAGCCCAATGCCACACTCGGAGGGTAAATCATTCCCTGATTGATGATTTAAAGAGGACAGGTTAAGTGTTAAACACTTCATCTGAGTGCCATCAGACTGAATGATGGCCCTATCAACCCACCACATTACGCAAAAAAAAGGCCTATTGTTAGAAAAACGGCGTGCTCAACGTGACTCGGTCGCCCACGAGTGAGGTGAGATGAGACAGTATAGAAGCTCCGTTGCAGAACGTGCTACCAGCTACACGTGGTCTTCTGGACTCTAAGAACGCGTTACCAGCTACACGTGGTCTTCTGGACTGTAAGAACATGTTACCAGCTACACGTGGTCTTCTGGACTGTAAGAACGTGTTACCAGATACACGTGGTCTTCTGGACTGTAAGAACGTGTTACCAGATACACGTGGTCTTCTGGACTGTAAGAACGTGTTACCAGATACACGTGGTCTTCGGGACTGTAAGAACGTGTTACCAGTTCTTCATGGGGACCAGCACTGAGGCCTGAGGGAATATTCCGGGAAATCGTTCTGAAACTACAATCCATCAACAAATCAATAATGGACCAATACATGTGTCAATCAATACACAGATCGATCAACACATGAATCAATCAATCAAGTTGCTATGTGACACCTACTGTACATGGCAACAATACACGAACGTCTATCTATCTATAGTCGTCATTTCCAGCAAGCTTTTCTTTTTAAAAGCAGCTTTCATGGTTTGAGCAGCTTCTCAAAAAGCAATTGTGTTATCAGTATTTTAAACTGAGCCCAATATAGTCAGAGGTTAGGCAGATATCGAGGGAAGTATCACTTGAATAACTGTTAGCGGTCCCAGGGGCGCTTCAAGAAAGAAAAACAATGACTAGATTAAACTACATTGTTATGGATGTAATTTCGTCAGAATCGCTCTCATCAAACTGATAAAACTGTCAGAGATGCTGCACGATGCTGCAGACGGTATGTGCCGGGGTTGAGCGTTGCCATGGAGACAGATATCTGCGCTACCTAAGTTTATGAACTATCCAAACACTCTTGGGTACGTTGCCGAGACACTTCAGGGCAAAACAGAAGAAGCGGCCAGTGAATTATTTTATTATATATATTATATTATATATTATAACAGCTTCTGAGACGTAATAGCTTCCTTAAAGTCAGCCTTTTCTCCCAAACACGGGAGAAATGTCTAGAAGGAACGCTAATTCCGCCTGGGAACAGTTATTTATTTATTTTTTTACGTGGTCTTATATGATCGTCATCATAGTAATCAATGCCATTTTGTCACTGTTAATAAAATAAGACCGTCATTTAGAAAAAAAAATGGAGTAAAATCCGAACATCGGTCATTATAACGCTCATGCACAATGACGGTACTAGCTTAAAAAAAAGTATCACAAAGTTATCGTAACCATGGGGATAACACGTGGGTCGTAACCATGGGGATAACACATGGGTCGTAACCATGGGGATAACACATGGGTCGTAACCATGGGGATAACACGTGGGTCGTAACCATAGTGTTGGAAGTGGAGCTGAAACAGGAGGTTCACTTTAACGTGATGAAACCATGGTGGGGGTACGCCTCGTCCTGAGAACAGTGAAGTCTGAGAGGTGTTGGTGTATCGGTGGACAGAACCACCGTGACTTACTGTCATGGGTTTTTCTCAGGGGCCACGGCCCGGCTGAACCGGAATCATTACGACCTCTTGGTCCCGGCTCTGCAGTAATAAAGGTCCGCTCTGCGCACCGAGGAGAAGAGGTCGTGGGCCAAGCGGTGGCTTGGGAATGGGTCAGTGCTTACCGTAAAAGGGTCCGGGATCTCAT
>OMKN01079767.1:7456-18044 GCA_900302345.1 Melanonus zugmayeri
CTCTGGTGTACGGCTGCCCTTTACCCCGCCAGCCAGGATCAGCCTTTCATTGTATGGCCGTGGTGTTATGACAAGGCTTGATCCTAATGAGCATTAGCACACAGAATGCTGTAGAGGTGCCTATACCACAGTACCACACTGCTGGTTAATGCTACAGTGGTGGTAGTATATACCACAGTACTACACTGCTGGTTAATGTTACAGTGGTGGTAGTATATACCACAGTACCAGACTGCTGGTTAATGCTACAGTGGTGGTGGTTAGCAATACCTGAAAGGGTTGGGGGATATCATTTACTTGGAAAGATACTGTTTAGCATACTTAGCATCTCATAGCTGCTTTACCCATGTCATGTGTAGGATTACCGAGTTGTGTGTAGTATTACAAGGCAGGCGTGTGTGTGTCACTGTCATGCAGCAGTAAAAAAAAAACAACTCAAGTACACTGTGCAGAAAAACATGACCCTATTTTTAGAGGCCAAGATCACTAGCAAAACAAATGGTTGTCAGTGTGAGAGGGCGTGGCCCAGTGCTGAATGTTAGGAGGTATGTACTCCCCGGGCTTCAGGGTCATAAACATGGAAAGTGGAATGGCAGGCCTGGCCAAACCCAAGAGGGTGTGGTGTCTGAAGGGTGTGTTCTGCCACACGCATGCTGCCAATGTTCCGCATTCCTTCGTTCTCTAATAATAACCTACGTACTTTCAGTAGATTAGATATGCATTGATGTGTATGTGCCTTTTTAGGCACATACATATGTCGTGTGTCGCCAGCCGGAGGTTAGGCCACAGCCACACACACACCCTTTTTTCGAACATTGGATTGTGGAAACAGGCGTAGCGACCATTGTCTGTCGGGAAGGAGAATGCCTTCAGATAAACCCTCTAATTATAAATGTCTTTTTTTGTCTTGTGAAATATGAAAGCGAATGTCTTGGGTGCCAATTATGGCCTCATTACTGGCTAATTTAAAGGAAATTAAAAGGCCAACGACTCCATATCATCGCCACCAGACAAATGAACTGATCCCAACTCTCTAATAGAAATCTTTTGTTTGTGCAACAGACATCCGTCAGCAGGGCTAATGGCTGTGATATAATTGATTCCAACATCAATGCTAGCGCAATGCATAATTGGGCCTGACCCTCAGTGTGAGAAAATTCACAGGGGACAAAAGCAGCTGGTGTCACATCAAAGTTCCCCCAGCTCATTTGTCAAAATGACAGGAAGTGGACCCCAGCCTTCGATGTGTACATCACCTGACCGCTCCATCTCTGAGACACCAGCCCATGCGCTACATTACACAAGGACTGATTCACTCTGGAACCAGGGCGGTCACGGTGTTAAGATGAATGAGGAAATATGTGTTTCTTTGTGGTTTGTGTAGCAGTGCGCAGTATATAATACTGATAAAACATTTTTGGTGAATGTAGTGAAATAGTTAACCTGTTGCATGCTTACATTTAGAGGACAATGAAAGGGCATTGAGGAACGTAATTTTGGTGAAAAACACATGACAATCTCAATTAAAAGTTTTAATGATCACCTGACAGCAGAGTAATTATCACAGGCTCAAAGGCCTGTTTTACCAAAAAAACCTCATCGGTAATTAAAAAATAATTTCCGAGTATTGGGTGGCTTCCCTTTGACAATCACTTAGGTTACTGTGCAATTATAGATACCTATAATTAGCGCTATGTTGCTAATTAGCGACAATTTCCAAGGAGTTTTTCTCTCCTTCAACTGAAGAGTGGTGCAGGGATGGTTATGATATCAGGGACGTTTTTTTACAAACAGAGGCATTAATTTCACTTTCGAAGGGTTTGGATACAAACAGATACTGAGTGTTTCACAACATTCAGTGTCTTGAAGCGTTGTAGGCAGTTAACACATACTTGGTAACTGATACAAATCTCTGCATGTAAACAACTCTACAATGGCAAAATGGATTGAATGCGTTTGTAATTAATAAATAATCAGGTATTGGATTCAGATTTGATAGCCTCTACATACTGTATGGCATAATACAATTAAATATATAACTTTGGTAGATGCATCCAAAGCATCATACTATACTTTCTTAGCATGGGTGGCTGGAACTGCTGCAGTACCTACAGAGATCTTGGTCTTACCCTGATACCCAGTCTGCTCAGTGATAGCACCACTGCTTGCTCGTTACACAGTTTTCAACACTATACACCGCCAAATGTCAGGAGGCGCTGGGTAAACATTGAACCAGACTGGGGGCTGTGCATCGTCGCATGGACGAGGAGGTCACCATGGAGAAAACAGCAGAGCGATGCACGCATGCACTGATGCAGCAGCTGCCGTTCTCCGCCCTGTTCTTCCTGTGCGAGAGGCCTTCATTAAGGAGGGAAAGGGACAGGCTCCCTGTGTTTCATTCAGCGGGGAGAAGCTCAGCGGTGTCCCTTGTTAACTTAGTTATCAGCCTGGCCCCTCCCCCGGCTACCTATACGGCCGAGCCCTGCCTGGCCACCATAATGAAATAATTCACCGGGGGGGGCATCTCCTGCCGGGAGGTTAAGGGGTCTCTCTGCATCAATTAACATTTGGTGGGCTACTCGGAACGAGCCCAGTGAAAACTAATAGCCAGGCGAGTGTGAAATCACCCCGCCGTGGCCCCCTCGGTCATGCGCGTTGGCGAGTTCAAATGAGTTTCGGAATGGAAAAAGAGGAGCCAGGAGTGAGAAAGAACCAGAGAGCAGATTACCATGGATACCAAGGTAGTTTCGTAAATCAATAATTTATTAGTTTCCTTGGAGTTGTAAAATGTTTGGTCTCTCTCAAAATCATTACTTTTTTGTCATTGTTCTCTTAAAAAATATGTTATTTGTTGATACCCCAAAATCTACAGGCAGTATTAACCAAAACGTACACAGTACAAGTAAGCCTGTGTTTAGATTTCAAGGTGTCACGTACCTGGTAGAAGTTGGGCCAGTAGGTGCTGATGGCTAGCTCCACTTGTCCCCAGGTGCGCGTCGCAGGGCCAGAGACATTCCAGATGGGCATGCCCAGAGGACTGTTGTTCTCCTTGATGTAGACGTTGAGCTGGCCGGGCCGGCTGTTGTCCCGTCCTCCCACGTAGTAGTGGAAGAGGACACAGTGGGTGTCATTCTCCTTCAGCTGGGGTGTCAACAGCAGGGCCTTCTGGCCGGCAAAACGGCCCGACGTGTTCACCATCATGAAGGCTGAGCCTGGAGACATAGAGGGTAATGATGATGGGTTTCAATGACTGTGTGGTCTCTATGGTCCAATTGGTCAACATTCAGATATAAAAGATAAATAGAACTGACACACTTTGGTGGATATTTCTTGCATAGGCTTTAAAAGTACATTGCCATTATCAAATACATTTAAGCTGTTAATTTACGCTGAATCATAACGAAGAGTTAAAGTTGAAATGTGTGTTAATGTTTAATATGAAATTTATGTAGAGGTCATTCGCACCGAATAACCTCTACATCATTTAGACATTTTATGTGACTTCCTCTATGTGTCCTTTTATGTGGACTGACCGGCGGGAAATCACAGCCATAAAAATGCAGAATCATTGAGAGGAGTCTCTCTTTGCCTAAATGACAGATCGGAGGGAGATGATGAAAAATCAATAAGTGGTAATATATTTGCCAAGCAAGGGCCATTTAGCTTTTATCATTTGGGTTCTATATTAAAGGTTAATCTAATTCTCTCCCCACTTGCCAATAAAACACAAGTGAGAATGATTACGCTGGCAAACTTTCAATGAGACGTGGAACACATTCTATTTGTCATCACCCCGCATCGCTTGGCTCAGGAGTAACGTGGCACTGAAAAGTGAACCAGCAATGGTGCGTGCCAAAAGACATGCGATGACTGGCTATTATTTCAAATGCACTATGTCAAATTGTACCCCGTGATTGTGATGTTCATTATTGACAATTATTAAAAGGGAAACATCTAGTACATTAAGAGAGAAACAACAACAGCAATAGATCTGGGATTACTTTTATTTGACGGATTCACCATCTAGTCGTTCACTCATGATGAACAACTGCAGCTGCGCCATGGGCCCAGAGTTGGCCTCTAACAGAACCCTATTTGTTCAATGACTCGGGTTTTGCCCACTTCTTGTCTTGTCACTGCAATTCCATCTTGCAGCCTCCGATAACAAGCGCAGTGCTTGTCATGTTTACAGAATGGGACTGGAGACAAACAGTGGAGGTCGAGGAAAAGAAGAAGGAGGAAGAGGAGGAGCTCCTTGGTTTTGCTCGTCATGTGTGGTGTCAAGTTGTTTCTCGGCAGGATCTTGACAGATTTGGATCTTGTGAGCCTTGTAATTCCATGTTTATACAGCGCTGTTTAAAAACGACCTTAAAAAAGATCCAATGTGTTCAAAAGCCAGGATATTGCATCCTTAACAGACAAAATCAATTCCAATCTGTCTCCTCTTCTTAGTGCTTCATGCAGGCTAATTGTTTCTGAGGCTATCCAGGAAGTTGTGTATTACGATTGAGAGGCCGGGAGTAAAAATGACTTTGAGACACTTATTTGTCCGATTTCAATCAGGCGGCTCCACACAAGTGCTTTGAGGTCTCCCTAATAATAATCAACCATCTGTTCAGGTGCCCAAACGATTTTAGTTTTTTAGTTTTCCCCCAGAGAGGCATCAGCCACCCTTGGTGTGATGCGAACCAGCACTAATAATCTAATGAGGAATTGTTCAATTGAAACTCAAGTTACAAACAAAAAACATGCTGGCATCATGGCTTTCTGCTATGATTAAAACAGGTTGCTTACTATTCATGGGAAACAGTCACATTGCAGTGCCGTAGTACACAATATTTATGCATGAGTGTGTCCGCTGTTGGTAATTAGAGAAGCAGCATTTGTACGTTTGTAGCACCATGTTAATGAAATATTAATAAAACAATGGGTACACTGTGTA
The DNA here is from genome assembly GCA_900302345.1 of Melanonus zugmayeri. Lineage (NCBI taxonomy): Eukaryota > Metazoa > Chordata > Actinopteri > Gadiformes > Melanonidae > Melanonus > Melanonus zugmayeri. The sequence goes on from OMKN01079767.1 coordinate 12,399, forward strand.
ATGAGTCACATCTTGTTTGCCACAGTTTAAAATGTTTCCATTAATGTGTTTTTAGAGTTGCTCCGATTACACTGGTCAACGCATGGGGGTTTTCAATGGATTCTAGCTAACTTTTGGGTGCTGAATCCAAATTTGGCATTCGTTTTTGCCTATCACATCAGGTTTTGGAACTATGAAAAATCTATATTTTTGAGAAAACAGCAATTTTACACTCAAAGTTGAAAAACACTTGCATTAGATCGATAAATGCAAAACATTTTACAATGAAAGGTACCTACTTCAATTACAACATTTAATCATACATTAACATTTAATCCATGCTTGCTTGCACATATTTTTAGACATTTTCTTGATATTTTGAATGTATGAAAAGTTTACAAATTTCACTAAACTATGTTAAATATATAGGCGGAAAAAGTTCCCCTTAACATGGTGTTAAATACAAGACATCACTCAAGCTCAAAGCATTTTGAGACTTTTCAGCCACAAAACTGAAAAGTGTATGGGTGTATGGGATGTTTTCCCCATACACAGGGGGTTTAGGGGGTGATGGTGTATAGTAGTGATCGTAGGGGTGATGGTGTATAGTAGTGATCATAGGGGTGGTGGTGGTGGTAGGGTGATGGTGTATAGTAGTGATTGTAGGGGTGGTGATGGTAGGGGGGTGATGGTGTATAGTAGTGATCATAGGGGTGGTGGTGATGGTAGGGGTGATGGTGTATAGTAGTGATCGTAGTTGTGGTGGTGGTGATGGTAGGGGTGATGGTGTATAGTAGTGATCGTAGTTGTGGTGGTGGTGATAGTATATAATAGTGATGGTAGGGGTGGTGGTGTATAGTAGATGTGGATGTGTGGGTGTGTATGGGGATGTTTTCCATCTGATGGATGAACATAAACTAGTGTTACCCATTGATTTCCTATGGCGGTCATTTTTTACCAGTAACACCACAAACTGAGCACTAGTACTCTCGTTTATGTACCTTTTCTTAACAGGAACAGAACGTATTTGGACATCTGGGGTGATAAGTAAGTCAAAGAAGATACAGTAATGATCAGAGAGGGCCAAGTCCTTAACCAAAACAGAAGAAATGTCGAGACCTTTAGACATAACCAGATCAAGTGTATGACCTTGAGTGTGCGTAGGCTCTTTCACATGCTGTGTGAGACAAAAAGTGTAAAGTAGTCAGTGGCGTAAATGGACTGTTTGCCACATGGGTTTTCTGATCAAAGGGGCCCTGTTGAGGTTGTTGTTATTGTTGACGGGGGAACACTGATATAATGTGGGTGGCTATTTTTTTTATTATAAAAAATGAATTACAAAAAAATCCAACGACTCTGCTTCTGTCTGGAAAGGGCTCAGACAGATCACTAACTACAAATCTAGAGCCCCCCACTCCACTAACGATTCACGCCTGGCCAACAACCTGAACGAGTTCTACTGTCACTTTGAAAGACAATGGGACAGTCCTGACACCATCCACCAGCTCCAGCCCACCAGCTTCACCTCCCCACCACAGCAGGGGCCTGGGCCTCTCCACAGCTGCCCACCTCAGAGCCCCCCTCCTCCCCTACCAGTGACGACTCTCTCCATCGTGGAGAGGGATGTTAACAGACTCTTCAGGAGACAGAACCCCCGCAAAGCAGCCAGGCCAGGTCTCTCCATCCACCCTGAAGCACTGTGCTGATCAGCTGTACTGACACCTTACTTGTTAACACACTCACTGGAGACATGCCATGTGCCAGCCTGCTTCAAGACCTCCACCATCATCCCCGTCCCCAAAAAAACAAGGATCACAGGACTTAATGACTACAGACCCGTCGTCCTGACCTCTGTGGTGATGAAGTCATTTGAGCGCCTTGTGCTGTCCCACCTCAAAGCCATTACTGACCCTCTCCTGGACCCCCTGTAGTTTGCCTACAGAGCCAACAGGTCTGTAGATGATGCAGTAAACATGGCCCTTCACTTCATCCTCCAGCACCTGGACTCCTCAGGAACCTATGCCAGGATCCTGTTTGGGGGCTTCAACTCTGCCTTCAACACCATCATCCCGACTCTGCTACAGGACAAGCTCTCCCAGCTGAGTGTGCCTGACTCCACCTGCAGGTGGATCACAGACTTCCTGTCTGACAGGAGGCAGCACGTGAAGCTGGGAAAACATGTCTCTGACTCCCAGACCATCAGCACCGGTTCCCCTCAAGGCTGCATTCTTTCTCCTCTGCTCTTCTCCCTGTACACTAACAGCTGCACCTCCAGTCACCGGTCCGTCAAGCTCCTTAAGTTTGCGGACAACACCACCCTCATTGGGCTCATCTCTGGTGGGGATGAGTCCGCCTACAGGTGGGAGATTGGCCATCTGGAGACCTGGTGCAGACAGAACAACCTGGAGGCCAATGCTCTGAAGACAGTGGAGATGGTTGTAGATTTCAGGAAGAATCCAGCCCCACCTGCCCCCATCACCCTGTGTGACTCCCCAGTCGACACTGTGGAGTCCTTCCGCTTCCTGGGCACCATCATCTCCCAGGACCTCAAGGACAAGGGCAGACTGCAGCATATCATTCGTTCTGCTGAGAAGGTGATTGGCTGCAATCTGCCATCTCACCAGGATATGTACACCTCCAGGACCCTGAGGCATGCAGGTAAGATTGTGGCTGACCCCTCCCACCCCGGACACAAACTTTTTGAGACACCCCTCTGGCAGGAGGCTGCGGTCCATCAGGACCAAAACCTCACGCCACATGAACAGTTTCTTCCCGGCTGCAGCTGGCCTCATCAACAAGGCCCGGGACCCCCCCGACACGGACTCTTATCCCGCCCCCACAACCACTACACGTTACATTAACGTAAAGTCTCCACATCTGACTCAATGTGTTACATTAACGTCCATTTTTCTGGACTATTATCTTTGCACATTGCACATATTCTTATACCTCATACTGTGAACCTTTGCACATTCCATGGTTCATATTTTGCACAATCCTGCACAACTGTACAGCTCTTTCACTTTAAAAACAGTCATATTAACATATTCTGTATATATTTTATATATCGTTTTCTTATTGAAAATGTTTCTATTTTATATTTATGTTTCCTGACCGGCAATACTTGCTTTTTACTTTCTTATTTTCTCTTACTATGTTTATTGTTATGCACCAAAATGCCAAAGAAAATTCCTTGTATGTGTAAACTTACTTGGCAATAAAAACAATTCTGATTCTGATATACAAGTACTAAGTCTACCATATATATATATGCCTAACACTAAATACAATAATTGTTCTTGTGTCTGAGATGCATCGCCGTGCAGCAGAGTATGAGTTCTCAACAGCAAGTTATTATTTGTTCGTTCCAATAACTATATAGGCCTAATTAAAAAGGTTAATGAAGTGAGTAGAGCAGAGCTCTCACCTGCGTGATTCGTTATTACTCGTTCTTTCATATAATGATATAATTCATGCCATTGGCTCCATTGCTTTCATAGATTAGAATTCAAACCAACGCCACAGGTAACATATTTCCGGTGCAGAATATACGTCATGGCTGTGAGGATGGTGGAAATACGATGTGCATTATATACATATGGTGTAGATGTACAAACACTCACATATCTGATCACGTATCCAATTGTACAGACCAACGAGTCTCACGGAAACCGGATTCTTTGGACCTGGATCAGGAAGAAAGCCACGGTCAACGTCGGTGACGCTAGAAACACTAAGGTCATAAAACATGGGAGTGGTCTGAGTGTTCTAAGACATGCTGTCGCTGTTAGAGGGATGTCACCCTACACACACACACACCCGTCAACAATCGCGAGCAGGGATATACACCCCACCACCCCCTGTCAACAATCACTCTGTATTTTGGATTTTTGATTTTGTAAATGTAAAAAATGTGCCGCGGCTCAAAAAAGGTTGAAAATCAATGCTATATAGAGAAAACCTTGATTGAACAAATACTTACAGCACTTGACCATTAAAGCAGAAGTTACAGCAGCAGCAACAATGAGCACAACCAAAATGATTGCAAAAATCGCCCCACCGCCCAAACCTACAAGGAGAGGAAGAGGGAACATGTTAACATAAAGCGACCGTCACGGCGTCAACATGCTAACACACACACAACGTTAATACACGTCATCATTTGGTTTTCTACTAAAACTATGGCAGCACTTTGGTTTTGTGTGAGCAAGTCTAGCTTGACTTGTGTTGTGCGTGGCTTGGCATCGGCCGGTAAACAAGGGGGGCTTGGCGGCTAATTCCTGGGTCGGATGCGGCTGGGGTTAGTTGGTGATTATTTTAAGTTTTTCAAAATGTACCTTCATATGACTCTTACATACCTGGCAGAGGCGTAGGTTTGATGCTGGGCGTCGGAGGGGGTGTGGTGGGAATTTCCGCATACACACGTTGACCTTTGAATAGTTTGAGCAAAACAACCTGCTAGTTAGAATAAAGTCATCCAATGCAAATAGGAATATACTTTCGTAGCATTTATTGAAAACACATACAATAGACCAGAGCTCTGTCGAGAGTTCTAAGAGCAAACACCTCCGCTGAGAGTTTGCTGAGAGAAGTCTGAATTCAAAACACCAATGCCCCAGTTTATAACCCTTAGTCCCCAGAGCATTCCTTCGTCAGAGATAAGGCAACTCTTTCCGTTATCATGACCCTGGGATGGAAACGGGCCCTATGACGAATGAATGGTCATCAGAAACGAGCATTGTGTTTGTCAGACGCTCATCAGTACGTCATGTTAACTGAACATTTTATCATAGATTTGAAAGTCTAAGCAGAAATGCAATATTAACACTGACACTAATAATTATAACAATAACTATAACAACTCTGATTATGTTTGCAACATCATGGAATAGCACGTACATGCGATATCATGTACGTGCTTTTGACAGGACAAGAAGAAAACAACCCATGGTTAGTCATCATTACTAGTTACTTACTAGTTGATGCAAGTTATTCATACATGTATTTTCCACCACAGGGGCTCTGGTCGTTTTGAAGGGAAAGCACGAGAACAGAGGTGAGGGTCTTTCCTATCGTCGTGAGTAAAAAAACTAAATCCACACTTTTGTTTGTGACTCTACTCTCTGTGGAATCTCTCTCTCGTAGTATTTCTTGTTTATGTCGTGCCGGCGTCTATCGCTGTAGAAGTTGAGTTCAGACTCAACTTCTACAACGTATTTAGTTTACATTACATTCATGCTTCCAGCATTTAGGTTTTTTGTGACAGGCGACTGACCTGTGACTGGATTGGCTGGTTGCTCAGAGGAGAAATGACAGAATACGATTTCATCTTATTAAAAAGTCAGTATTTCCCTTTTTTGATTGATTGACATGATTTCAAGTTGTACAGCCTTGTTCTTTGACAGTGGATAAGAAATTACTCACCAGGTGTAGATTGTTCAGAAACTGGTGGAGCGGTTGTAACTGGAAGGCCAGAAATAACAGATTTAGTGCATTGCTGTTGCTATGGTAACCCACAGCAAGCACAATTTACCTTCATATGACTCTTGCATACCTGGCGACGGCGGAGGCATAGGCGGAGGTTTATAGAGTGGATTGTCCACTGGCCCACTGGCCGGGCTGTGCCCCACGCGGGTGTCCAGCCTACAGACGTAGGTCTCATGGACG
>OMKN01079768.1:6133-19333 GCA_900302345.1 Melanonus zugmayeri
CATGTCCTCTGGCACTACTCCCAAAATTGCAGTCAAAGGGGAAGTGTGGCTCCAAAAGCCTCAGAACATGTCTCAAATATAGCTGTCCAATAATTAAAAAGATTTGAATAATTGAATAATTAAGAAGTCCAAAAAGTGTGAATGAGGGACCCAGTTACACATCTGTTGTATGAAATCTTTAAATGAAGTCTCCCTGGCTTTAGAGTTGATAGTGAGTAGTTCACTCTTGTGTATATTTAATTGATAACCTGAAATACTACCAACATTTTAAATGGTAAGCACATGGGGAAGAGCGCACCGCGTCATCCTAGGACACTCCCTCAGCGAGTTAGACGGCGGAGAAGATGGACTGTGCTTGTGCGCTTCTCGTGATCATTGATCAATTCGCTTGTCCGTCTCCATCTTTTGTGAAACTGACCAATGGACACTCAGTAAATAACTAAGGACCTACCCACCACCTTCGTTCTGTGTTCAACACTCATTTACCGACTAGTCAACAATGGCGAGTGCGCGACTTGGAACGCAACTGGCACTTCAACTACTAGCGATGAAGACGATGAGGTAAAGTTTGACTTTGTTTTACTTTTTCATGAACTTTGTCAAAATCGACAGTAAACTAGTAAAGTTTTACTTTTTGTACAATATATTTCCTTGCATAAAGTGTGCACTCTGTGTGCATGTGCGCATGTTAAAGTCTTGGTTTCTGTACCCAAATTTCATGAACTTCACTAGTAAAGGTTTACTTTGTGTAAAATATATATCCTCGTGTATTCAGTGTCTTCAACCCTGTCTTCACTGGGTGTGTCTGTGTGTGTGTGTGGGCAGGAATAAAAAAGGGAGTGAGAACTTTCTTTCAATGAATTTAGTACTAATGAATGTTGTTTTTTTACAGAAAAGATTCAATACTGCAGCCCCCACCTGCTTCTCTGCAGCCACCCCAGTGCAAGGGCCTCCGCCACAACCACCCCCTCTGTCGCTGGCAGAGGAGGTAGCAGATTTATATTATATTTTTAAAGCTATTATATTTATACTATATTTTTAAAGCTATTATATTTATACTATATTTTTTAAGTTATTAGGCTGTAGCTATATGTTTTATTTATTTCAAAGTGGGCTACTTTTTATTTTATAAATTTTCCACAAATAAGTGGATGACTCAAATAGGCCTGCATAGTTCTGTTTTTTTCTCCTCTTCATAAAGTTTGGTGTTTTCCTTTGTTATAACAGGTAAAAACAGCAATAAAATATCAACTGTTTTCTTTGTGTAGTTCTATAATTCCATAAATGCAACAAACTATAGTTATTTTATATATAGTATAACTATATATACAACTTTACACACTGTGTTATCTTCATTTTAAGGGTCCAGATACATTTTATTTGGTGGGGGAGGGGACAAAAATGGCTCTTTTGATAGTAAAGGTTGCAGATCCCTGCACTAGCCACAATTAGTGAGTGCAGGACGTGAGCCCATTGGCTGGAGTGTTGCCAGGAAGGGATGTGTAATTACAGCAGCATAAAGAACACAGCAGGCTGGAGAAGTGGGCCAGCACACGGCCGCCGGGCTCACCATGTACTCTGACCTTGCTGTTCAAGGACAAACACCTTCACACTGTATATACCCAACACCCACATACATACACAACTACATACTATATCTATATCTATATATCTATATAGATATAGATATAGATATAGTATGTAGTTGTGCATATATCTATACCCAACCCTCTTACACACATCAACACACACACTCTCATACACATGCCATACACACTAAACACAGTACACATTAAACAAACACACATAACAACATAAATACCCAGCCACAAACACACCAATACACACAAACACACATCAATACACAAACACAGCACCAAAATACACATTAGCATCAATACATATGAACACGCATATAGATAAATGCATAGACATAGTCCCAAATACCCTATCAACAAACACACACACATTAACACAAACTCACTCGCACACACACACACACACACACATGGTAACAGTACCAAAATGCACATTAGCATCAGCACACACACATGAACATAGAAAGATGGATGGCTGACCTCGGTGTAATCTTATTATGTCATGTATAAGGGCAGGGACATTCCGCCTCCATAATTAACACACTGGTACCAACTCTTATATACTGTATAACTTATAAACACACACACACACGACCTCCTTACACTCACCTCCTCCATTGTGTCCTGATTATTAAATGTAGGAGATGATGAATAAATGAGAGGAATCTGGATTATACTGGTGGAATACACACAACAACCCATCCCCATTCAGTCTCACCATTTGTTTTCCCATGTTTGCTTTGTTTTTAATAAAGGGGAATTTTTCATTGAAATATTTACAATCAATAATTGTTGATTCCAGCTTTCCTGATTGATGCAGTTGAATCACCGCTTTAAGGTCAATACATTGTGAAGCATGGATTTTTTTTTCCACACCTAATATCGTATAGCCTTCGAGTATCTTTCAGCATCACTCGGTCATTACAGGGCCTGACCGTGGACATAACCTTCCTGTGTTCAGGCATGCACAATAAAAGCACATGACCTACACATTAAAAGCCCCCACCTCCTAGAATAAAATAATGTGGAAGGACCAATGGAGTTCTTCCAAAACCAACTCCCACTCCCTAAATGTTTTATGGCCCGTTGAAACGACAGCTGTCACATGGGAACGCTTTTATTCCACGACTTCACAGATGGTTTGAATAGCGTTCCGTTTTGGACAATATACGAGCGTCAGGGAGATGATGTTGTAAACAAGTGATGCCAGGGGACCGGTTTCCACCACACAAACGGCATCTGCCATCTTTAACAGCTCCGCATCAGACAGGTATTTTATAGTATTCAGTTATGCGGGTGCCTTGTAGATACCTAACCCCTAGCTGCTCCTTAATACTGGTATCTGTAGCGACTCGTGCAGTCACTTTGGATGAAAGAACATCTGCTGACTGATGTAGTGGTTATTAAGGCGGCGGGAGTGTGTACCTTGGTATGCGGTGCTGCGGTTGGTTTATGGGGCTTCTGTCACTGATCCAACGAGGTCATGGCTGCGTTATCCATATTCCTTTCTGTCAGTGTGCCCTTGAGCAAGGCTCATCCTGCCATCTGGAAGGTTACCAGAAGTGTGTCATCCTCTGTGCTGCTCATCTATCATAGGTTTACAGTCATCCAGCCAGTCTAATTACCATGCAGGTCTTTATGTCCTGCATCAGCATAAAAACACAGCAACTCATCACATACAAAATCACCTACAGACCAATCATCTATAAACTCCCATACAAACCAATCCGTTATAAATTCCCAAATAAACCAATTAACTTTAAACTCATACAAAACAATAATGTATAAACTTCCATACAAACCAAGTATCTGTAATTAAGGGTTATCAAGGTGTGCATTAAGTATCAGAACATGATATTCCACCAAATCCATTGCAGTCTGAAATAATTTCTATCAATGTCTATCAATTTCCTTCTGTTCCTTCAAGCCGATTTAATGAATATGTATTTTAACCTCTGGACAAGATATTTGGTAGGTGTGTAGTGGATATATTCCTTTGTGATATGGTTATTTTATGTATTTAGATCCTGTTGTCCTAGGGATGGGTATCATTAAGATTGTAATGATACTACTACTCTTATCGATACTGCTTATCGATCTGGTAAAAGACAAATTAAGAACAAGTTAAGTGGGTCGTGTTTCCAATGAGAGTGCTATAACTTCCAGCTATAAACCATCCATTGCCACCCATTATATTAAACACAGAACAAGACCTAAAATCGCATCGTCCGACATGTGTTGTCCTTTCTACCACGCAATGCTGCCCGGCACAGCACTCCATGGCTCGTCTGGTGTGCAACCCACTTTACTGTAGGTTCACACCAAAAGATTAATTTGCGCCTGTGGGCACTATGGCTGGTGGCGGCATGCTACCAGCCATCGCCAGGAGGCAGATCGTTCAAGCAGTGCTGCAGACACCACGTTCGGTTGTGCCCAATATCAAGTTTGTAGAAGAAGCTCTCGGCAGCCCAGAAAGCATGATCAAATAAATGATTTTCCACGTTTCCCCTGTTTATTATTTAGTAAGCAAATCATATTTCCAAACAATTTACTTTCGGCTATTGTATGCATGGCAACATAATTGGAATCAAAGTTGAATCTATTGTAATAATCAAATCAGAATCACATCGTTTGTTTAGTATGTTATCACACACAAGGAATTTGACCTGATTCTTCGTTCTCAGTACACAGTACAACAAAATAAATGAAGATCATGTTTGTGTTTGCATCTGTTTGTGTCCCGGTCGACAAAAAGACTCATTAGCTCCGGGAAACCAGAGACATCAACAAATAGTTTCTCCTCCATGTTCGCTAGAAACTCACGCTGGAAAAAATACAATTCAGCTCTGCTATTGGTTGCTGCTTCAGCACCGATGCCGATTTGCATAACATTACAATTATTTCAACTCCTAATCGCTCTGGATGTGGACATCGCGCCACTCACTGCTGCTACGGTGACCGCCTCTCCTTGCCACCAGCGCTCATTGAAAATGAATGGCTGCCGGCTGCTTTTGCTGCTCATGAATCTTTTGGTGTGACCGTACAGTTACATTGAAGCTCTGCTGTAACCAACTCAGACCAAGAGTGGATCCGAAATCCACTGACTTCCTCCGCACAGCACTTAGTCGTGATATTGTAGTTTTGCTTTTTGAAGCGTTATTCAAATAAAACGTGTTTTAAAGATGCAAGGTAATGAAAAATGTATTTTAAACCGTTTTAGGTCACTTCCCTGGTCATATTGGGCACCTATCTAACAATATATGCCCAAAAATCCAATTTTCTCGTATTCTTATATCAAGATCCGATCAGATTTTCTTCTAGTAAAACAAAATATGACGTATGCCTACTGTGCACAGTAGCTTGCTAGTCTTGTGCTGAGGAGTTGCTGACGCACTGAGGTCCTGACCATTTCGACCAATTAGCGCGTACAGACACGGGTAGTAGGCGGGTAATGAAGAAGATATTCATTAGCCCGCTAGCTATCACATCAGCAGCATGTTTGCTGTGACACGCCCACTTTTCAACGATCGAATCCCAACATTATGTCCCGCCCAATATCGTGAGGCCATCGGCTCGATCGGCTCTTCTGAGATCTACCCCGTTTCAACAGGAAATACTTCACACTAAGGTAGCTCTATGCTCTAGAATTTCCGCTTCTGCTCAACTTTAACCAATTGAACCATTTCAGAAATGAAATGGGGGAAAAAACAACTAAATGTCCGTGTCGCATTTTTCAATGTTACATGATGGTGCGGGAAAGGAGCATGGCATCAACTCTAGTGAAGTGTAACCACACTTTTGAACGTTTAGTTCTCTCCGCCATTGTCCTCTCTGTGTGTGTGTGTGTGTGTGCATGTGTGTGCATGTGTGTGCTGCATGGTGCTGCAGTGTGTGAGAGAGAGAGAGCTGCCCTCGCACACAGATCTCTCTTCTGGATTGGGCATAGTGAAATTGGGCATAGATTAATTATCTTAATTATTTTGGAGCTTATCAATACTACCATCTTTAATAATGTATCCCTGGCGCCCGTTTAATAGCGGGTTTCGTACCCATCCCTATCCATCACTTTAAATAATATTAAAACATTAAAACAATAATATTGTTAATATTAATAATAATATTAATATTAATAATATTAAATAAAACAATAATACTATTTATTTTAAATAAACTACAGAAAATGGCTTAGAAGCATCTCTACACCTTTACCCTCATTACAAAAAATCTATGAATAGGCAAATTAGAAAAGTCCCTCCCCACCTTTCCCCCGGTACACGCGTGGGAGAACCATGGAACTATATCAAGTGAACACCGGTCAAAATAAAACACTGCGTGTAATTATGAATTGCAAACAACATTGGTGACATCCAACCACATAAAAACGATAAGGGATATGCACTGCTTTAAAAAAATTATGGAAGATCAACAAAATCACTAGTTTAATCACCTTCAGAAACACAAGCCAAATCAAAATGACCTAAACGGTCCAGTCTTCAAATTATATGTGGTGAGTGAAATACGTATCAGGTTATGAATTAATGACATATTTCCAAATAGGTTATGGCTCCATTGCTATTTGTCAGAAAATATACATGCACTAAAAGTACCAATTGAAACGCTGATTCAAAGCTCTTCTATGCTGTTGACAGTTTATTTTCAACATAAATACTACCTGGACGTTAATAAGGTAGTTAATAAGGTAGACTAAGACTAAGGTAAACTAGAGGGGTCTTTAAACTCCCATACAAACCAATCATTTATAAACTCCCATACAAACCAGTCACATACAAACTGAGCCCCCATATTCTGGGTCAGTGTCTCATTATTGGTATCAACAGCCCTGAGTTGTGCCAACATGTATTTTCCCGCCTTGGCAGCACTTGAGACGCTACTATGTTGTGTGTGGGTTTTTTTCCCCCTGCTTTGCTTGCATAATACAAGCCCCTGTCAACAATGTGTAGTTTGTAGTTTACAAGAGCAAATAAATCAGAACAGAAACACCACGAGACCTCGGTTCATCGGAGATCTGCTGAGCCAGTCAGCTAATTTAAGCTCCAAGTACTGATCGCTGTCAGGTGTTTTCTAACTTGATGTGTCAGTCACGCTGTGTCGAAAGAAAGTCACTTCACTGTCTGTGTGCTGGTTAGTCTGCCCATCCTCTCCCTTTGCAGTCAGAATGATCAAATGGTTTAAAGTTCACAAGCAGGGATGGAGGGAGGGAGGTATAGAGAGAGGAAGAGATGAGAGCGAAGGCTCATTGGAAATATTCCAAGTGGTAAATGGACCAGATGATCAGCCATGGGAGATGGTGGATTTCCCTCCATAGATATTTGCAGATGAAGAAAAATAACAGCCTTGTGCTCTCCCTCCATTGGACAGCACCTTTTTATGGTTGGACAAATGCAATCACACCGCACATTTTTATAATCTCATGTGCTCCCATCTGGGGAAATATTGGCGATATTCTCCCGAGATACAGAGCATTAGAGTTGTTTCATAGGAGACCTCATGCTGTGTCATGTGATTACTGAACCTCATGTTATATCCATCATGCGATTACTGAACCTCATGTTATATCCATCATGTGATTACTGAACCACATGTTAAATCCATCGTGTGATTTACCTCGTCACTCATGCTCAGGGTCGCAGGGGCCTGGAGTCTGTCCTCCGTAGCTGATGTATCTAGAAGGAAGCGTCTCGCATCGGACATCCATCCGTTGGACCATAATACACGCATGCATAAACACACGTCATCGGGCACTGTAGCATCTTTAATGCACCTCTTCTCCACTGTATTTGTATGTGTGATATGTGATATGGCAGCACCCAGAGTTAATCCACACAAACACAGAAACCACACAAGCTCCTTGTAGACTGGACCCAGCATGGAAAGTTGTGGTTTCTAAAGCTGCCAGACCACTGTATTGCCCTGTATTACCATGCATTTACCTCCATCACCCTCATTACTATCCATTACCCTACATGATCCTATATTACCCTGCATTATCCTGCATTACCCTACATTATCCTGCTTTACCCTACATTATCCTATATTACCCTGCAATACCCTACATTATCCTGTATTACCCTACATTATCCTATATTACCTTGCATTACCCTACATTAGGGGTGAGCAAAACAATTTTTCCAGAGGTCCTTACTGACTTAGATAAAGTAAGCGAAGGGCCACACATTGGACAATTGAATTGAAACATAAAACGCATAGTGCTGCCCCCACTAAAATGGTACATTCCCCCAGGAACACCCCTACAAATGCTGGTAGCGCCAGCCCTCACGCACAGTGAAGAATAATAAGTAATTAAGTAGTAATTAATTAATTACGTTTATTTATGAAGCGCTTTTCACAAACAATGGTCACAAAGTGCTTTACAGGGGGTGCAAGGCTAAAAAACACAATATATAGTAGAAGACAGAGTACAGATAAGGAGATAAAGAATAAATGAAATAAGATAAAACACAATAAATATAAAAAGACCAGGTGCAAAGTTAAGAACACTACATATTAGAAGACACATAACACAATAAAGAAATTAAAGTAGAAACACAATGAGTACATAAAGTGCATGCAGGTCACCCAAACACCTGACCAAACAGATAGGTCTTTAGCTGCCTTTTAAAAGAGTCTGCAGAAACAGCGGACCATAAGTGTGTGGGCAGAGCATCCATAGTTTAGGAGCTACAGCCTCAAAAGCTTGATCACCGCAGGTTTTATGGCGAGTGTGTTGGACAGACAACAGGTTTAACGTACATGACCTAAGACAGCGGGCTGATGAGTGAGGGTGTAGTAATTCCGCCAGATATGTGGGAGCCTGACCATGCAATGCTCTGAATTTTAAAATGGATCCTATACACAACAGGGAGCCGGTGAAGAGATCTGAGTATAGGAGTAATATGAGTCTGTCTATTTGACCTAGTGAGTAGTCATGCAGCAGCATTCCGGATTGCCTGCAGATGATTAAGTAGAGATATACTAAGTGAGGAAAAAAGCATTACAGTAGTCAATGTGGGATTAGATAAAAGCATGTATAAGCATCTCTAGTTCAGCAGTTGGATTGATCGAATATCACCCCTAAATTACACAGGTTGGAGTTGGCAGCAGAGGAAAGAGACCCAATACTTTGCATGATCATGAAGGCAACCTTTTCTGGAACAACAACCAGAACCTATGTGTTATCAGCATTTAGCTGTAAAGAATTGTCACCCAATCCCTAATGGCGTTGAGACAGTCTGGGAGCCTAGATAACCTAGAAGCCTCACTAGGTTTGAATAAAAAGTGAAGTTGGATATCATCCACATATAATTTATATGGAATATTACATTTATTTATGATCTGTCCCAAAGGGAGCAAGTATAGAGAGAATAACAGGGGCCCCAGGACCAAGCCCTGCGGGACACCACAAGACAGTGGAGAGGAATCAGACACAAAGTCTCCAATAGAAACAGAGAAACTTCTAACAGTGAGATAGGATGAGAACCAGTCTAATGCTAAGCCTGATATGCCAGCCCAATCGCGTAACCTCTTAATCAGGATATGACAGTCTGCTGTGTAAAACGCAGAACTGAGGTCAAGAAATACTAACGCAGAACAATCACCCACATGAGAGGACATTAGAACATCGTTGGAAACCCTCAGAAGAGCAGTTTCAGTAGAGTGCTGTTTCCGAAAACCTGACTGAAATGTATTATGAATATTGTGTTTCTCCAACTCAGCAGTGAGTTGAATAGCCACAACATGTCTCATGTAATACACTGATTAATGTACCAACAAAGAAATACAAATAAAGGTAAATGAATCTGAACAAGGCACATACTGAGTGTACTAACTAGCGAATGTACAGAGAAAGGGACGTTCGACTGGAAAAAAACAAAAAAAAAGATTGCACCAGAACAATTATTTGCACAAATGCTCCCAATTATATTTCAAGGTCGGTCGCACAGATTAAATTTCAGGAGCATATGCAACCAAAACGGTCACAATTTCGAGCCCTGTTCATCACAGAAAAAGTTTGTTCGCACACATACGTGGAGCCAAACAAAACATCTCTAGTCATTCGCCTTGAGATTCTTTAACATAATGCTGCATTTTATTGCCTGCATTATCACTCCTCCTTACCCTGCATCACCCCTCCTTACCCTGCATTACTTGCCCTCACCCTCATCCCCCTGCATGACCCGGCGTTACCCAGCATGACCCTGCCCTCATGCTCTAATGTTATTTCAGGTACATGTTAATTCCCTTCCATTTCCCTGGTCCAGTGAAACGTGACAGATGTTAAGCTCTATCTGCTGTGGTTGTCAATACGTTCTTCATACACGTCTGGATGTGGATGCTTCTCTCATACATTATAAAGTGCTTATCGCTAGGCAACGATTGATGTGGAGTGTACATTTTCATGGAGACGATTTTAGTTCCGACATCTCTGATCGATTCTGGTAGACTTCTCAGAACTTATTAAACAAAAAAAAGCACTCAATCGAAGCTGAGAGATAGAGATGTCGGGTGAAACAAGTGCTTGGTGCTGATCTGTCTGCTCTAGTACTCTGGTCCCATGTGGCTATTATACGCCAATCAAAAACAACATAGAAACACTCTCTTTGGTGCTGTCCCTGTGCAGATTGGTTGATGTGTTTATTCAGATAAAACCAACATCAAATCCGCTAACCCACTGCTGTATGTCCGGTTGTAGTCATAGTGGTGGGTCTCCCAGCCGTCTGCTGTCCTCCCAGCCATAATGATCTAATTAGCCCAACTTCTCCAGAGGACAGGTCGGGATAAGAGATGAAGTGAGCCATATCAGCTTCATCTGACACCACACATGTGAATGGAGAAAATGATCTGACAGGAGGGAATATGAATGCTTTTCATGTCCTTCTTCTCTATTTACGAGTGGAATGAACTCTTGAATTAACACTCCTCGTATCAGACTCGAGGATCCCCCCCACTCCTGTAACAGTGCCACTGCGTTAAGCACAACTCTGAATATCTTAACAGTATTGTCAAAACGAACAGCGGTTATTAAGTGTTTGAATTGAGAGGATTCCTCCCGGCTGACTGTTTCGGCAGTGCTTCAGAGTCTGGGCTAAAGCAGTGGAGGGGGACATCGTGCCTTGAGACAAGGCTTGTTTTACATCTTGTAGACGTTGTTTTACAGCTCGGCTGAAGGCTGAAGTTGAGAAGCGGGCCGATGGCGGAGGGCGCGGGGCGGCTAAGGTGGATCTGCCAGCTCTCTCCTCGTAGCCGCAGGCAATGTTCTGTAGCCTGTTAAGAAGGAGCCTGGCGTCTGCTCCTTGATGAGGTGTCTTGTTAAAGTATGGTGAGCGTTATGTTATGGTCACCTGGGACTCTCACGCTAGACATTCTGCTGCTGCTCAGAACCAATCGTGTATCGGGCCCGGCCGTACTGGTAACTGGATTCGTCAAAGTAAGGAGTGAGTCACCCGGCCTCTAAAGTTCTGCACTGTAACGTGAAGACAGGATTTCAACAGGTTCAGAGGGAGGGTTTGACTCCTGCTTGTTGTTATCACCTGGTTCACTCTGTCACCTGGTTCACTCTGTTATTACCTGGTTACCTGCTTAATTTGTTAAATATGATATGTGTTGACTGTTGCTGATCAATAAAGTTAAGACCAGGAATTCACAAGTACACGTCAGCTTTTTCCATTTTAAACACCTCGTCCACTCCAAAGGAGAATGAACAGGCTGCTCTACGCTGTATCCCTGGTCTGTCATGTGTTCCCCTCCTGAAGAGATGTGTCTGACTGGGGTGTGATGCATGATCCAGTGATGGGCGTCGCTCCCATGCAGGGTGACCCCTGTCTGGGGACGCCCAGACGGATGGGTGGCTGGGAGGATAGATGGATGGATGGAAGATGAGAGGCGTGTGTGTGTGCGTGTGTGCATGCTCCGTGTTTGTGGCTCTGTGTGTAGAGGTGATGTCTGACTCGTCAGAACGCAGCAGTGGGTTTTGGTGTGTGACTTTGCATGGAGGGTGTGTTGGATAGGCTTCCGCAGAATGTGGATAGACCCAGAGGGCGTTTTACCATTTCTATTTATTTATTTTTATCACACTTTTATTCAAATCCAAATGAATTCTTTTTAGATACACGTCATTAAGGAGCAGTTAGGGGTTAAGGGCATCTTGCTCAAGGATGCCTACAGGTAGACCATGGACATTGGGATTCAAACCCAACACCCTTTTGGAAGAAGGGGAGGAGTCTGTGAATTGTGGTTACAGTGTGAGCGCGGACCCTGATGACATCAGAGCATATCATTAGCATTGCATTAAAGGGGAACGTCGCCACTTTTCACCCGGCTTCGTATCGTTGTGGTTAGTTCATGCAAATGAACAATGTTTATCTTTCCTCCATGTTGCCTGCACCCAGATCTCCTCGCTACTTTTTGTCCACCTCATCTTACCAGCCATCAGATGCAAAATCTTACCCCAACTCAGTCAGTCATTTGACGGAGTTGATGACGGAGTTGGGGTAAGATTTTGCATCTGCGCTGAGCTGCGCCCCAGAGACACAGAGCATCGGCAACAACTGCAGGTGTTTTTCACACTATATCCCTAATGCGCATAGATAGAGATAAGGTTGAAAAGCGGCAAAGTTGTCCTTTAACATAACGTTAACTTCAGCCTCGCAACCCCCGTCCCTGAGAGTTTTATCTGGCAGCAAAATGCCGTTTCGTGGTGTGTGTGCGTGTGTGCGTGCGTGTGCACGAGAGTGCGCAGACGTTTAGGTCTCTGTCACGTGTTGGAGTGTGTTTATACACTATTGGAATTTAATGTTGCCTTTCCTTGTGTGTGTGTGTCTGTGTGTGTGCGTGTGTTCCTGCCTCTCTTCTTATTTATTTGTCAGAGGTTATGTTCAGGGACGTCCCCTGTCAGTCAGACCCATAAAACACACTGTCATGTCACACTGGCCCTGCTCCAAACTCATTACCTATTGGCTCGCTCTCGCTCTCTCTCTCTCTCTGCGTCTATGTCTCTCTATCGGGCCTAGGGTTCAGTGAAACTTTAAATGCGATGGCGTCTTTCCCCCGGCATTCCTCACACAAGGTCACATGAATATGGATTCACCCTCTGTCTCTCCATAGCTCTCTGTCTCTCTCTCTATAACTCTGTCTCTCTCCATAGCTCTCTGTCTCTCTCTCGCTCTCTATAACTCTCTCCATAGCTGTCTCTCTCCATAGCTGTCTCTCTCTATAACTCTCTCTCTCCATAGCTCTCTCTCTCTATAACTCTGTCTCCATAGCTCTCTGTCTCTCTCTAACTCTCTCTCCATAGCTCTCTGTCTCTCTCTATAACTGTCTCTCTCCATAGCTCTGTCTCTCTCTATAACTGTCTCTCTCCATAGCTCTCTTTCTCACACACAAAAGAGCTCACACAGCTCTCTTAAACACACACACTCCACCTCATACACACATACACACACACACACACAATCCATCTTATACACATGCACACACTCACTCCTTAAATCCCGTGATCACAAACACACTCCAGTACATACTCTCTCTCTCTCACACACACACACACAGTCATGAATACTGATCTTTAAGTTCTAGGGTCTACTTA